>WSXT02144393.1:0-10407 GCA_011762715.2 Neuroterus valhalla
TATAATAATTCGAGGATGAGATGTAAGTATTAATTTAGACTACTGGTCTTATATTAGAAATCATTTATTGCCTGAGAGATCCCTCAGTATTGGAATGAATTTGAATCGTTCAAATACTGAGGGATCTCTCAGGCAATAAATGATTTCAAATAAAAGACCAGTAGTCTAAATTAATACTTACATCTCATCTTCGAATTAATTTGTAGAGTTCAAATTTGTATTGTATTTCGAATCGTTTAAATTCAAAGTTTAAACCTGTAATGACTTTCTTAATCAAATTGCATATTATCAAACGGTATTCTTAATTGATATTATTATTAAACTTATGAAGATTTGTTTCTATTACTTTTATTGATAAATCTCCATAAATTTGATATGAATAATTGGATGTTATTGTAAGAGAAGGAAAACCATTCGAAGAACTGTTTTTAATTTTCGCGGGCAGGGTTGCGGGTTGAGGGGGGAAATGTTTTCTGGAGTTCATCTGAAAATGGCTCTGTTGGCGCAGCAAATATCTGTTCAAAAAAAGCATGGAACTCGTACTACCGTGCTGCGTTCGAAAGAGGATGCTTTAGGCTAAACAGGTGTCGGTCGCTACTGTTTGGCGCATGCGTACTCCTCCTATAGCAGCTCCAGTCTCTTTATTTGATGGCCACGATATCTCGGGAATTAACCCCCATTCCATGCGAAAAAATACGCATGTAATGCATTTTTGTGAACGTCCCTTTTGTCATTCTCCAGTCGAATCGACGGGGCGTCCCGCACCCCGCGATCACTTCTTCTGTATTCAAAGATGCGTATATTCATTGATAACTTTGTGTCAAACGACTCTTGAAGATGTTTGATTGTTGAAGCTTAGAATTTGAAATAAATTCTGGAAGCTTTGAGTAGAAATGTATACTGCTTTGTTGGCTCAACACAATTCGTTGGTTAGCGTCACAAAATTTTTTTAAAGATATATTAAGCAGAAGAAAACTCAAAATTATCTGCGACAGATTATTGAGATATTATACCATATTAAACAATATAATCTCAGATATTTCTGATACAGAAGACTTCCGTTTAGCTGAACTCTCGTTTAGCTAAACTTCCATTCACCTGAACGCTTCCAGGCTCATTCAGCTGAACTCGAGCAGCCCCCTCTACCCCCACTTCTCTCGAGTAGAAACGGCAACTGACGTTAGCAACCAATTAAGAAGCACCTTTAGAAACACCTATGCGAAGGGGGCACAGTGGTGGGAATTTCTCCCGAGTTCAGCTAAACGAATAGTTACGTCCCGAAGCGGTTCAGCTAAACGGAACTCTTCTGTATATCACCGTAATAACTTAGATAGCTGTCAATTTTGTTATCAAGTTAAGCTTCCAGGCATTATGATTTTTGTCTGCTTCAACAAATATCTGGTTTTGTCACTGTTCTTTATCCGCTAATAGAGCTGAGCGTTTTTTCTTTTAATAATTTGATCCTAAAAGGGATTCTGATGTTTTATTGTGTTTGAATATTTATTCCCATATTTTTTGGTTCTATAAAGTGCTACGCTGGAACGCTTATGGGTTGAAGTTTTTACTCCAAGGTGATGATCACTTATCGGCTCCAACCGAGGTAAGAACCACTCATCTAAAAATGTCCAGCAGATATTGACAGATATCTCAGCTTTGAACCTAGTCCAGGCATGACTGTTTACTTTTATCGTTCTCATGTTTTAGAAACATGAAAGGGAACAAAATTTCAACACGATTTAGTTTCTGCTTACAGAATATAATATCCGCCACATTGGAAACAAACGTTTCCGCATTCTCTGCAGTTCTGCACCAACATTGTCACGTATCGCGTTGTTCCAAACAAATAATTTTGTTGACACAACAGAAATTTACATGGGTTTACAAACAAGACTTGACAATATGGAATTTTTGTAGAAACGAAATATTTTTTGTTATACCATAAAAATAAGTTTGTTTCAACAACATTTTTTCTGTATAAACAAAAACAACTCAACAAACAAGTTTGTTGCCATTACTAAATTATTTCTTTCAGTGCAGTACAACTTGATACTTAATATGATGTGCTTATATCATTCGAGGATTCTCTAATATTCTCGAGTGTTTTTCGTATAATAATTTTAGACTCACGAGCGTTGAATTTGAAGCCAATAGAAATATGATGACGAGATTGAACTTTGTGTAATAATTCGTCATTGCAGTCACGTAAAACTCTATTTTTGCCAGGTTGACAAAATGCGATATCTCAGAGGGAAAGAGAATGCGTCAAGAGATGCTCACTTTTTGGCGAATTGCCAAGTATTTTCGATGCCGGAATAACGGGATGAGGAAATCGTTTCCTGTCTAGTCTAGAAATCTCAATATCACTGATGTGAGTTATAAAGATTAATAGGAGACTGACAGTGTCCGAACCTCAAAAGCAACCTTCACAATAAATTCAGTCGAACATATGAACCAGATCAGATATAAGGAGATTCCGCGTCAAATTTCTTCCCACTTGGAGAAGATCCTACCAAACAAAATGTTTAATCATCAACGAAAACAAAATTATTTCACATCAAATAGTTGCTCTTTTGACTAGGAAGATCTAAATTATCATAAAAATAGATATTTTCCCGACAACAGAAATAAAATTTCAACGAGGATCTTGTCTTTTCAACCCAAGGAGTTCAACCAAAATAATTAATTTTCCACAGAACCTCTGATTTCCATATAAAAAATCCATTTCCAACGAAAAATGAATTCATCCTATTAATAAAGAGTGCACACCGATGGCAGTGGATGTGTGTGTTTCTCGATTTGTCGAGAACTCGAATGCTAAGCTTTACGGATAGGGTTATCGTTCGGCTGGGTGACCGTTCGGAATTTTTGCTTAGTCGTATTTCCACTACATTTCACTACACTCGAGCAGAAGATAGTAGATAGTAAGGATTTCAGATTTTGGAGTCAAGCTTATTGGGAGTTTTGACAAGGGATTTGAATTAAAGGGTTTAATGTCTGACGATCTCCCGTGTGAGGGAAAGAGAAAAAAAGGAGGAGATAAACATATGAAAAAGCCCCAAAGGAAGATCTTGGTAAAAAAAATTCTTGAATTTTATTTCCTTTTTGACAGAAATTTTCAACGAAACTCAAAAGAATGCGGAATTTAAACGTATCACTTCACGTCGCAGAGCAAAATCATGATAATATTAATATTTTTTTGTCTCTAGTACTAACTGTACTCTGTTCAAGAAATGAAAACAATTAAAGCGTGCTCTGAAATAGTACATTATATGCATACTTCAATCGCAAAAGGGGGGCCGAGAGGAAGAGAGATAGTGGAAGAGAAAAAGAGAAAGAAATAGGAGGAGAAAGAGATAGATTCTAGCTAGAGGTTCGGAAGACACTTGCTACCACTCGCTACTACGAAATCACGCGTAGTGCTGCCTGCCGAAACTCGAACAATGAGTTAGAGCGTAGTTATAAGTTGCGGGGCCGATTTTTTCTGAACCAGGCAACCAGGTGTCCAACGCAAGGTTGGCGCGCTTCTCCTTTCTGTCCCTTTTCCGAACGCTTCATCAAGAATTCCCTCCTCGTTCCACCACGGACTTCGTATGACTACGCCTGACCACGCCTACTTGCGCGCACTGTTCACACAGCCCGGCACGCCGGAGACCCCTTTCCACATCGCGATCATCGCATGAACGCATCCAAGGTGGTGAGAGAGGGGATTGACGAGTGACAGTTACTTACACCATTGCTCACGCGTTGGACACCTTTGTTCTGAAACCAAAAGGCGATGACGTGAGTGTCCCTTTTTTCCGTAACTACTTCTGTGTCAATGCAGACCCGTACCCCCACGTCTATAGCATATATTTGTTAAGAAATTGCTTATTCCTTGACTAGCTGAGAGGCCCATTCTTCTGAAATATTTTGTTTGCGTAGATAGTTCAGTGACAAGATATGAATGATGTTCATGCACATTAGAAAAAATATAAACAACAAAATCTTACAAGATTAAAAAGTTTTTGAAATGGATTTCAGTAAAGAATTAGTATTCCTGGTTTCATTTGATTGAAAACTTTATTATTTTTTGAAAATTCAACGAGTTTCGTAGAAGGTCACCCTACCTGGATGAAAATTCGCCTTCTTGAGTTTCAGATTCAGAGATTTTGTCAAAAATTACCTTCTTGAAAGTTCGCATTCCCGGGTCAAAAATCCAAACTGTTTGCAGCGAATTTTCTTTTTTGCATGAAAATTCACCAATTCGATTGAGAGTTCTTCTTCTCTTGACTGGAGAATCTCTTTTGAGTAAAAAGCGAGCTATTTCGGTTGGAAGTTTGACTACTTTTTTATAGAATAATTTTATTTGTTGAATGTCGATGGGGTGACAAAAATAGAACTTCTTGGTTAAAATATCATATTTTTTGGTTGAACATTCCACTATTTTGATGAAGATTTTATTTTTTAAGAGCAGCAGTGGTCAATAAAATATCAAGCGACAAGTTTTCATGGTTGAAAAGGGCGGCTGTGTTTTCATAAAAATTAATAGGGGTGTGTTTTAAGAGGTCAAATGCGCTGTGCAGATCACGGGAATGCCTGAAGACGAGTGTAATCGTTAAAAACGCAACGGCCGTCATAAAAATGCATATGAAAAAATTCGAGGGTTGAAAAGGGCGGTGATAATCATAAAAATGTTGAAAGGCAAGTTTTTATGACTGGAAAGTACGGCAAAATGCATAAGGATAATTCTCAAAAGCTGAAACAGGTGCAGGTGACCATACAGGTATGAGTAAACGTATAAGTTTTGATGTTAGGAAAAAGTAAATATTGTCATAAGAACAGGACACATTCAAAGAGCCAGAAAGGGAAGCCTTTGTTTCCTGTGGCGAATTTGCGAGACTTCTTCACGGCGAATTGGTCTCAAGATTTGTCCATCTTTCTAGTTTAAATGGCTTGGAAAGATTATTCCATGTGCAGTTGGCTTCTTGATTCGTAGAAGGTAAGTAGCATTTTTTGAGTTGATAGGCTTGTTTTTCCTGTCAGAGGGGGCGTGCAATAAATATTAAGGGTGAGAAGGACGGGAAAAGTACTAAAACCTGAATGAATTTGAAAAATCGGTGGAAAAAGATATAAATTGATGCATGTGTGCAGCGTTTTTATTAAATTGGACTCTGTAAATGTGCATTGCGATCAACATCACCAGTCTGAAGTGTGTAACATGAATGTGTGCGTCAAGTGAGGCGCGTCGGTGTAGATGGCTGTAGTAGTCGATGCTGGATGCACGTCCCCCGGGTGAATCGATGGAGCACCCCTCCCTTTCTCCCTTCCACTAACCCTTTTCCACCTCTTACCCCTCTCTCTCTCACCTACTCAACCACTATATATATATATATCTCCCTCTCTCTCTTTCTTACTCTCAAACACTACGAGCATTCTCACTTTCACTTTTCTGACCTTTTTCCCCGGCTTTTCCCAAGGAATCTTAATCCAGCATCTGAACATTACAGCTCATATAATCTTGTTGACATGAGAGAACTAATCCAATTGAATGAGGAAAGAGGTTCATCGGCTAATAGTTTGATTACATGAGAGAGGAAAAAGTTTGTAAGGAAGAAACTCAATAAAAAAATACCAATGGATGAAATGCTAATTGCTGTGGGAATGGTTTCCAATTACACTGTGTTTTCTTTTAAAAACAATTATGAGCAAATTTTGAATTGTTTGATGGGTTCACTTTTTTCTCCAATGATATTAAATATAGTATTTTATTTGTCGGAGAGAGTCTTATATAAATTTAATGCAAAACCAAATTTTCACAAGAGATTTCTCGATTATGTGTTTACAGTAATTTCCAGTGGCAGAATTGGTAAATTCGTGGAAGTTCTAAACCGTCTTGAAGATTCTATACAGTTTACTTTCGAAACTGAGAAAAATATTACTTCAAAGTATTCAAATTTATCCATCATCAAAATTGCGAATGAAAGTTCAATCACGAACTGGTATTGCAATTCGAAATCATCTGGTGAATATTTTTATTTCAATACCTATCATCCAGTTTGCCAAAAAATTAGTTTACTCAGAAACTCAATTGACGTATGCATTAGATTAAGTAGTTTTAACTTTCAACGTGAAAATATGAAGTTCATCAAAGAAACGCTTCAAGTCAATGGTTATTATCTTCTTCCGCTCATCGACCGTGTTAATAAAGTAAGGGTTCATGAAATTCAGAACGGGTCAAAGAACCTAAAGAAACAAAAATGTACAGGTTGCAAACAAGTCTTTATTAGAGAAACTGACAGAAGATTGAAGACATGCATAGTTCAACACAAATGGGTAAGTTCGTGGAATTTTTTCATGAAAAAATATTCGTATATTCATTTCTATTTGTAAACTGAAAGATAACAAATTAATAATAGTCACTAATGCATTTCAGAACCATAACATATTTTGAATTTTTAGTTTTCTGGTTCGCTCGTTAGATAACTCACAATCTCGGTTTGTGATTATCTCTCTTGTTTATCAGTTTACTTCCCATACATTCGAAGATTCCTAATAGGAAAATCAAAATTTCCTTGAAATATTAATTTGCTTTTGTTTCCTACAGTTGAGTATCGATTTTACAGTGGCAACACTTGCAAGAATAATACACTTTTTCCCCGACATAGGTAACGTTCAAGAGGCAACACCGTTCCAAAGATTAATCCGCCATTATTTTTTGTGACCTAAATGTTAATCAAATAGTAGCAGAGCTCAAAATATTTCTTTGTTATCGTTCTTCGTGACTTCCATATAAAATATATAGCAGCAACATTTGGGAGAATAATACACTTGCATTTTTCCGACATGAGTAACGTTCAAGAGGCAACCACGTTTCAAAGATTAATCCGCCATTATTTTTTGTGACCTAAGTGTCAATCACGTACTACCACTGCTTGAAATAATTATTTGCTATCTTTCTTTGTGACTTGGGTATCGATTATAAGGTGGCAACACTTGGAAGAATAATAACTTGTATTTTCGCGACATAAGTACATATATGAAGTACCAACACTTAGGAGAACAATCCACTGGTATTTTTGTGTCACGAGTACAGTTTTTAAGGTTACAACGGTAGAATCTATAATTCACCATTATATTTTAGCGATTGATGGATCTCTTATGTAGTAGCAAAGCTGGAAATGATAATGGTATATTTTTTTTGCAACTTAAACATCAAAATATATGGTATAGCAGCGCTTAAAGTCTCATTTGCTACTTTTCCACAATCTGTGATGCTTCTTTACAGTATACTAACATTCTAACAGGACGATATTGGCCATTAAAATGTCAGTGGACAAGTCTTAAGAGTCGGAAAATGCGAGAATCTTCATAAAACTACCTGGAGACATGTACCAAGAGATATAAACGACAAAGTTGGTCATAAAAAAGAACCAAGACAAGTTTTGGAAGAAAAGGCAAATGGTACTGGTAATATTGCCCAGGGACAAGTTTTAGGAGATAAGAAGGACGGTGTTAATAATAAAAATGTCGAGGGACAAGTCTTGGGAGTTAGAAAGAGCGAGAGTAGTCATAGAAACTCCCTGTAGAATTAAAAACTGAAAATGACCAATATGATCATTGTAATCAATAGAGACAAGTTCAAAGGGTTCGAAATAGAAAAAGTAGTCATAAAGATCATGAATAGCCCAAGTGGAATTCTCAAGAAATGAAATGCTAATTGCAGTAAGTATGATTTCCAATAACACGATTTTTTCCATCAATACCGGTCATTATGAGCTACTGACACACAGTAGAAGAAAATGCAATTCTTTCGTTCAGAAATGTTTAGAGCCTTCAATTTTTGTCCGATTTTGATTCTTTTTTCTGTGCATTGGAGTTTGTAAAATTCCGAAGTGCTTGATATTTTAAACTTCATCTGGTTAAAATTCAAGATTTGGATTGTCATCATCCATTTGGACAAAAAATTGGTTTAAACAGAAACCTAAATGAATGATGCATGAAACCAAGTCTGTCAACTCTCGGAAGAAAAATTTCAAGTTTAAGCAAAAAACGCTTTAACTGGATGATAATCCTCTTCTGTTCATCGTTAGCTTATTTATCAAAGAAAGGGTTCATGAAATTCATAATAACGGGTCAAAAAAGATTTTGAAGTTTTCTCTGATCTATTTGATGAATTGCACAAAGCCGTGTCGAAACGTCGATTCAATGATATGGAATTGAACACTTATATTCATTTGAAATGAAATATTGGGTTTTTATTATCAAAGGATGACGAACATCTTTCTCCTTGTTGAATAATTGTAACAAAATTCGGTCTTGTTGAGGTTTTATTTCTCAATCTAGTTTAGAGACTACAAGGAGGCTAAGAATTATTGGATTACGTTCGAAGTCTTCTTGATCGAGTGTCTGAAATTGGAGTGCAATTTTGTCATTGTAAAACGAATATATTTCTTTTCACTGAAACCGGAAAGTAGAGAAAAAGCGACGATACATTTGAGATTTCTTTATCAATCTCTATGATATGTTCCATAGAACTTCTCTTTTCCTGGAAACCCAATTCCAAGGTATCTCTTCATTCCTCTATATCTCATTCAATTTCTCTCTGATCCTTCCCAAAGCTTCTTTTACTTGCTCAGTTTTAACGCTTGTCATCGAAGTCCTCTGGAATTCCAAGCGTGATATTACATCTACATACACGGAGAAAAATGATAAAATATGCATTGGGAAGTAGACACTAAAAATTGTGGTATTTAACAATAATCTTGAAATATTTCTGCATAATATTTTCCATATCCAATATACAAGATATTCGAGGTCAAAATCTGTTCAGATGGAAGATATAAAATCGGTGATATTAACTGTCAATACAAGATATTAAAAAAGCGAAATTTTATCAGAGCAATGTCGTTGGCATCTGGCGTGGCGACAAAAGATTTTGACCTCGTTAAGTCCATATCTAGAGCTTTCGTCGAGTGTCTTCCGGTTTTCCGAAATTAAATTGTTCGAACTGCTTCGAAAGAAAAAAATTGAATGTTATTAGATATAATATTATTTCTCATGAGAATAGAGACTCGGCTTCAATTAACAACAAAAAACTGTACAAAAGTTACACGAAACAACGGTTAAATCTCATATTCAAGGTTATAATATAAAACACACTTGTTGTAATGAGTACTTCGAAATTTCTTTGTAATCAGTGTTTCAGAGAACACTACCAAATGAAAATACTCCTTAATATAAAAACCAACATTAACTTTTTATGACTATATTTTTAATGGAAAGACTAGTAAAGGAAGATGAAATTTCACAAATAATGCAAAAAAGACCCTGTTGACAATCATAAAGAAATGTAAAAATAAAGAGTGTAGAAGAGCGGACACCGTAAGCAGCAAATGCAAAATGCAACTTGGAATAAAATTTGCATAGAATTGAATACAAAGGTTTTTTTCCAGAGCACCGTCGTGCGAATATACAGAATGTCCTTTGGTACAACCTCAAGGGAAACACTAGAAATTTCTGTAATTTGCTACTGAAACCTTTCAAAGCTGTTGAATATAAAGAGTATAATTAAAAGAGTTTAAAAGAATATATTTTTATCATCATGAAGTAAAAGATTCTCCGAAAGATCGAATTCACTATATTATTTTGAAAAGTAACGTTTTCACACTCCAATATTTTGTAGATACAATCGCTCAAAAGAAATCAAAGAAGTCTATAAGTAACGTTTTTGAAAGTAATTTCTCAATTTTCGAAATGATTTCAACCTTTTTTCAAACGCAGCTAGTCTTTCTGTAATATTTTCAGCTAAAAAAATTTGAATTGAATACGTATATTGAAATATGGTATCTTAGTCTTCATGAATATACCTACATGTGTTACATTTTTTGGGATATTTTGATGTTGGAACAAAAAATATTACATGCAGCGTAAAGATATTTCGAAGGAATTGTCACTATATAAAAATTTCATCAATTATCGAACAATAAACTTCAGAAATTTTCTTCATCTAAAGTTGTATGAAGAATTATCAAACAATTGGAAGCTGAAGTTAGCCGGTGTCGGACAGTTCTCATCATCAGGAGGATTCACAACTTTATTTGTAGTTGTCTATCATTTACAACGTTTCTATGATGTGAACTGTAATTTCAGAAACCTTGATGATTTTATTTTGTTTTCCTGTAGTAAAATACATTAGAAGAATTGTTTACACATGAAAATATTTTAACTCTCATCTCCCCATGTCTCGGCAACCATACAAAATAGTGATGTATTGATGGAATAAGGTATTTCGGGTTTCGATCGTGTACAAACTACAAAAAATTTGTCGACGTTTTGCGAACGTTACAGTTCACATCTTCAGGACTGGCCTAAAACTGAGGTTTTTTAGGTGTGGTGTTATTATATATGTTCACAACGATGCCTGTGATT
>WSXT02144404.1:0-10407 GCA_011762715.2 Neuroterus valhalla
TATATAGAGTTCAAAACATTTTGTATCTACGATGATGATCTCAAATGATTTGAAATCTCGAATCTTAACGAGGAAATCTGCGCGCGAAGCGCGCGGCCTGTTCTAGTATATCAATAAATGGGAAGCGTGGGAAGCAAGATCCGGAACCGTTGAGTCAGAATTTGGTTGACATCATCGTGTACGACCCCCGAACATTCTTTTTGATGTTCATAAATGAATCGGAACCAGAGAACAATAAATTATGAATAAAGGTTGGCACGTTAAATAAGTCACGTATTGACTGGAAACGTCATTTACGTGGATTCCTTAGGAATAGGAAATGAGTCGTCATGGATTGGAGTCATCCCTAGCGTGGGTTAACCTAGGAGAAAGCCTCTCAGGAAAGAATCTTCTAGATTATTTTCTTTATGCTACAATGATAGATTGTATGACTACTAAGGGGAACGCCTGAAGTGTGAAACTCGAATTGAGATCGCATTCGAACCATTAAATAGATAATCAAATTTCATTTGATACGTATCGCGGCTTTTTTGTTAGTGAAGCCCGAGTTTGAAAATCGCAGTTCCCCTTGCTAATGCCCGGATATCACTCATATAATTTTGATGTCACCAACCCACTGTGGCCCAGTGGTAACGCTGTATTTTCCATGTCCCGGAGTGAGGAGGTTCAACTCCTGACGATGGCTTTTTTTTTTTTTTTCTTTCTTCGTTATATCAAATGCTGAATCCGAATCGTTGAAGAGTGTAATTTTGATAAAAACTGCATCATATCAAAACGTGCAGCACATATTATGCATATGGTATAATATTGAAAGAGTTTTTTACACTTGCCCATGATTGATTTTCTTCAGCCTCCATCAAGAAATTTCGAATGTGATTCCGTTTTGATATGATGCAGTTCTTATCAAAAATAACAATTTTCAACGATGTCGGATTCAGCGTTACCACTAGGCCACTGTGGGTTGGTGATATCAAAAGTAAATGAGTGATACTTGGGCACTAGCAAGGCGAACTGCGATTTCCAAATATTTATATCTCCAAACTCAGGCTTCACTTAAAAAAAAAAGCCGCGATACGTATCAAATGGAATTCGATTATCTATTTAATGGTTCTAATGCGATCTCGATTCGAGTTTCACACTTTAGGCCTTCCCCCTGTAAGGGTCGGTCGAGCTTTGTAAAAAAGTCCATAAAAAGAGCTGGACGGAGTCAAATCGGGCAGTCAGATCAGAGACTAGCGCTGTTACATTTTGAATTCAAGCATAGATTTTGAATCGGATCGGTTCTTCGGAAAAGAATTTTAGTCTAAAAATAATTTAAAAAAAAAAATCATTTCAGTTTTAGTCTATGAAATTACCAATTTGAAATATATTGAACCTTTTCTTCACATAAAATATCAAAGAAAGCGTGATGCGACAGGATAGAGTATTTGTAAAGACGCCTCACGCTTTTATTGATATTTTATGTTGAGGAAATGTTCAATATATTTAAAATTAGTAATTTTATAGACTATAAATGAAATGAATTTTTTTTATTTATTATTATTTTTTTTTTTTTGGTTTCATCTCTTTCATTTTTTATTTTTCAGATTGTTATTATAATAAAAGCGTAGTACAAAGTACTACAAGGAGACCGCACGCCCCGTGTTAGCGATGTTGAAAAAGAGCCCACAATCGCCATACACTGTACTTTCATTTTCATCTCTTCCCAGATGAGAGCGCTACGTACGAGAACTGTAAGAACGACAAGATCACGTGAGAAAAATTTTCGAATTTCAAATGTTCTACAGGTATAAACATAACCCTCATTGTCATTGTGCAATTGCAAACTTTTTTTGCTTTGTGGTGAAATTTGTGTGTGCAGTTTTCAAGTGATAAAAAGGTACATAATGCGTGTAACAATAATGTCAAGTTTTTTTTGTAAAGACTGTGATTTGGGCAGTGAGGCACAGAAAGAGAGAGATGGACGGAAGCTGAGTGAATTTGCAATCATTCAAAACACCTGTTGCAATTTTTATTCTTTTTAGGGTATTTGAAAGATTACTAATGCATATACATACTTCCCATAGTTATTAAATCTATCCTCCAATTTTAATACCAATAACGTATAATTAATACAGTTATACACCCATTAACACTTTGTGCGTGACACCAACTGGCACTAGACATAACCTCGACTCATCGTTGTACAGATGGGTTTCACCAAATGTAGACAGCTGTCTATACCGCGTATATTGCAGCTGTTTATATTTTTACTCCGCTGTAAAAATACTGTAAATTTTATTATAGTGTATAGGTACGACGGAAGATTTGGTGAAACCTGTCTGTACCAGCCCTATCCGACGCCTAAGCTTTTGCATGGCAAGCATCCGTAAATATATGACTGGCTTCCATTGGAGCTAAAAAATTCCGACAGAGAACGGGTCGGCGCATCGGCTCTGTTTCAACATGATTTCATATGGGAAATTGGACAAATAAATTACAAAGTTTTATTTTCTAATGGAAGGATAATGTTCGGACTAAAACGGATTCAATCAAATTTGAAGAGGAAAAAAATCTTACCAAAAATACTGATAGGGACAGAATAAAATTATTTGAGTATATATATAGTTTCCCATACACATGCATTGTATCAAAACGTGATAAATAAATTAATCACCTATAACCGACGGCAGTAACTGTGTAGTAATTGCCGACTTGGGCGGGATCTCGAATGTCAAGCATGAACGGGCGCGGTTAGAGCTCGGGTGGGTGATTGTTCGGGATTCTCGCTTAGTCGTGTTTTCACCATGTTCAATTACTGTCGAGCGAGAGATTTGACGCCGAGTATCAGTGTAGGCATTCGATGATATCGAATGTCTACATCTAAAATCGTATATCGATAATCGAATCCGCTCAGGAGTTTTGGTTTTCTGCAGTCTTCCTCTCCTCTGACCAAACGTTCAGGTGAATGCGAGCGTTTTAAATAAAAAATCCGGCTGCAGATGGTAGGGGTTCCAAAGAATGAAAATCCCGCAGGATTGAGTACGTCAGGCATTGCTTGGAGGCTTATTATAAGAGTTGGGATTATTGGGGATTTCGTGGGAGGGGTTTGAGTTGAAGGGTTCAATGTATGACGATCTCCTGTGGCAGCGGGGGAATATAGATATGTGAAAACCCGAAAAGGGCATGGAGTAAAAAATCTAATCTAAATTAATCACCAATAAGTAGAGTTTGAAATAATCGAAATAAGTAATAATAATAATAGTGAAAATGATTATAATCAACAGTTTTTGATTTTATAGATAAGAACCTTATATTCACAGTATGTAAGTATATGAAGAATATATTTATTTTGAAGCGTGTTATGAATACCAAATTATGCATTTAATTTTTTCATGAAACTTACCAATAATAATGAATAGCAAAAGTAATGTTCGATGGCTTAAATATATTATTTATGGCATTTAAAATCAGGAACAATGTATTTAGTTGGTACAATCACATTTCGAGAATCACTTCCAATTGCAGGCATGAAATTCTAGAACTACATTCGCAGCAGGAAATATTAAATTATATAATTAATTTTTGGGAATCAGACTTATTGTCAATAAGTGAAAACAGTAAAAATGCTATCCAATTTGCAGCAATATTCTGAATCACACAATTTCAGATGAGATAAAATTTCAAATATAGTACCTATAACATTTAGAAATTAATGAAAAGAAATTATTCTTGTATTTTTTTCTAACAGAAGCATAGGAAATTGAATAATAAAAAATTCAAAAAAATTATTTGTCCTCAAGAAGGAAAATACGACAATCAATTCTCGGAGTATGGACGATTTCCATTAAAAAGAAACTGAATATTTCCACACTAGAATGCGGAAAATTGGATTCTTTGAAACACAATGGAATTTAAATTGTATTATTTTTGATCAACAGCGTTAAAAATTGAAGAATATAAAGTCGAAAACTTCGGAATTCAATTTTTTTCCAATTCGGAGCAATTAAAATTTGACATTTCCACATTGAAAACTTAACTAATTTTTTCAAAGCCAAAGCTTCTTAAATTCTAGAATTTTATATTTTCTTTACATTTTCAAAAATGTCATTCAATGTACACATTGATTAGACGAATTCCCTTACAAGAAAGTCACTGCAATTTTCATGATTAAAAATGCAGAATTTTCCAATTAGAATTCCTTGGAATTGGATGATTTTACAAAAATGTTCAAAATATTAACTGATTTTAAATCACAAACCCATCAACGTGAAAAATTCCCACTATTACTAGATTGTGAAAAAATTGAAAAAATAATCTCACATGACTTGAGGGTCTACTATTCAACTTAAGCCTTTTCAAGGAAATTTTTGTTGTTTTTATTTTTCAATGCTTTGGTAATACATCTATTCTGTTTTTTAAATCTTTACAATTATCCTTTTTTATATTTCAATCATCGTGCATAATTTTATTTAAAACTTCCTATCTTATTCTCAAAGAAAATAATACTTTTTTGATACTTACGTGTGTTAAATTCTTCTGTAATTAGTAACTTCTTTCAATTTAATATTGTATTTTTAATGAGCATACCTTGTGCCAAATTCTTATAGAGAAACGAGAAACAAGTAAGTTAAAATGATTCTTTTCCTTAAAACTGATTTCCAAAATTTTCCAAAAAATGCGTATTTTGACAAGCATGATATTAATGATTGTTTTTGTTGAAATGAATTCAGGTTTTCATTGAGTTTTCTGGGATATAACTTAATAGATTATTTAAATTTTGAGATGAACACTAAGACTGATTTAATGAAATTTCAGATCACTTTATACTTATAATGAAATAAAATTTTTAATGAATAATACTATTGCGGCAATTAGGACATAAGACTAAAGTCAAACACGTGATATCTTTGGTTTAACTGTGTTAAACTAGGGCCGATGCGCCGACGCGCTCTCTGTCGGAATTTTTTGACCCCATTGAAAGCCAGTCATATATTCACAGGAATCTTCTCAAGGAGTCGGATAGGGCTGGCCTGTACAACGCTGCCTCGACTCTCTGCTTGAAACTTCCAAGTAGACGGTGATTTGTAATTATATATTTCCACTGAAGGGGCGATCCTATCTGGGAAGAGATGAAAATCCGAAACAGGTGATCACAAACTGGCACCAGGCGAAATGTACGGCGTGCGGTCTCCTTGTAGTACTTCGTGGATAATACTATAATATGAGTATAGTAGGTTAATAGCGACCTTGAATGTACATTAAAAGATTCAAAACTTGCAAATATAATTTTCACCCAAGGCGTCTGTGGCAGGATTTGCTTGTGCTCAGCCCCACTGACGAGTTCCTCACAAGCAAATCCGGGACGAAACGCCGGAAGTAGATATTACTACCGAAAAAATAAGAATTCAATATTTTTCTGAAAAACATTCTTTTCAGAGTGAATTCTCTCATGACCCTAAAGCCAAGTTTACCATCAAACATGCAATTATGAATTTAAAAATGAGGGTCGATACAATTACAACTTTAAACATTATGAATATTATGGGCAATTATAACACAAGAAGAAGGCACTGACTTGCTTCTTCAAATCCACAACGCCTTCGCCACTTTGGGGAGGGGGTACCGTATATAAGGACCGGGGTACGCAATACAACAGCGTCAAAATGTCATCAACCCGCATCGGCTCCAGTACCAGCATAACGGAGCACCAACGTACTCCGATCGCCAAAGCTAAGCAGCAGCCGACTCAGCTAGCAGGCGGATGGGTGACCGAACACCAGTTTCACCCAAGGCGTCTGTGGCAGGATTTGCTTGTGGTCAGCCACACTGACGAGTTCCTCACAAGCAAATCCGGGACGAAACGCCGGAGGTAGATATTACTACCGAAAAAATGAGAATTCAATATTTTTCTGAAAAACATTCTTTTCAGAGTGCATTCTCTCATGACCCTAAAGCCAAGTTTACCATCAAACATGCAATTATGAATAAGTGAAATATAACATTTTTCAAAAACTCCGATTTTTCCTACTCATCGTAATAAAATATGATTAAAAATAGAACATAGGAGCAATACTATGCAATATATGTCAACTTCTTTCAATATATACGACTGACTGAAGCTTATCGCTTCATTCACAGCAAAGTGCTGCCACCAATGTGTAACCATTCCCTTTCATTCATTTCTATAAGGAATGAAACAGTGCGACCCGTGTTCTGTCTTAACGTTGCTTGAATTCGGTGTATCTTTTGTGGCGGTAACGCCATCTGCGAGTCATTTCAGATACTATTCTGTTTTTTTAAATCAACGAATTCTATATGATACAATGTTTATTTACATGAAATAGTATTGGAAAACAAAAATGTCAGGTGCGAATATTATGTATGCAAAGTTTCAGTGTTAAAACCTATCTATTAATAGGTAAAAAGTACGCATGAAAATTTGTACCATTCTGCAGCGACAGACAGGCAGACTCGAACAAACAAAGTGATTTTTTTGCGCTTACATATCCCGTGTTTATTTTTCTCCGAAAAACAGTGTCCTGAAATTCAGGGAATATTTCTATGTTCTTCGTCAGCAGCGCACCAGCATCAAACAAATTGAAATTCTGTTAATTTTTACTAAACAGTCAGTTCGAGAATGAATTTATCTGGAATAAATAAATTTCAAATATGACGACATCAAATTGTTAGAGGAGATCAGCACCAGGGTCGAGCACCTGTCCCAGGTGGAACAATATGTTACTGACTCAATTTTTATTACATAACCTTAATTCCGCAGTAGCTACTTGTACTGAAATAAGTTTTTTCGAATTTAGGAAAAAAGTTCGAAATGTGCACCTTGCATATTTGGTTTGTAATCGCGAAATTCTTCGATTAATCTTTCCTTGGTGCTCATTCGATTATTGGTATTATATTATTTATTATTGAATAATTGCGTATTTTTTGACTGAAGAATGACATTTTTAATTTCTAATTATTGTTTGTGTTTAAAATTTGAATTGGATTTTGTTGAGGCCTAAGTTATTTGCCGTTTCTAACATCTGGTTTAAAAACGTGATTTCATCGAGCTCCTCAAGATCAATTTTATTAGGTACTCTAAAACTCTATTTCTTCAATTTCCGTTTACTATCAGTTATTACTCTCCAGATTAAATTGTTCAAAATATCGAGGACCGAGTCCTAATCCCTAAACAATACCAAGTATGCACGCTTTTCACTTCTAGCCTCCAGCCTCTTTTATTAAAGGTTTAAGTGCCGATATTTCAAAACTAATATAATTGTAAAATATCCTGTGAACGTCTTCGTCTGTCTTTGCCTCTTTTCGGATCTACCAAATTTGAACACGCCCTAAGGCCCTGTATTTTTGCCCCCACTCTTAAATTTGTAAACCTTCCTTTGGCTAAAAAATCTGACACTGCCTCCTATCATTATATCGCAAACTAAGCAACGAATAAGAGCTACAGTAGCGAATCCTGTAGTTCTTGAATTCTGTAACTGAAATTTTGTATTTTCACGTTCTAGTATTTTTCCTATTGAAATAGATTATACCTTAAATATTCAACTCATTTCTCTCAATATCAACCTTGCTCAGCAACCAACAAAATAATTGAATCCCTTGATTTAACCCATTGAGGGATGTGATCGTCTTTTTGGAAGAATTCAACTTTGCTTCGAGTATCTTCGGTTATCAACATCAATATTCTTTGGTCCTTCGAGCCGAATCCAGTTTCCTTCGAATGAACGGCGTCCTATCTATTAAGTTGCTGAAGAAGAGCGAGCGAGGCTTCGAACGTGCAAAAATCCTCTAATCTTCCAAAAACTCAGAACGTAAGCGAGCACGTGCGAAGACTTCAACGGGCAGAAATCTTCCTAGCTTCCGAAAATTCAGAGCGTGAAGAAGAACGAACCTCCTCAAGGAAAGATTTTTAATGGAAAATCTTATCGACAACGAGTAACGAGAACGAGTAACGACAACGAGTAGCAAGAGAGAGTAACGAGAACGAGTCTTGCCAGTCATCAAATCTACGAATCTTCAAATCTACGGTTCTACAAGTCATCGAGTAATGTAAAGTGAATCGTGTTCAAAAATCTTTCGAAAGTTAAAATCAATTTCTCTCTTGATACAAGCTATCTAGTCCAACAACGCAAGGTATGAAAAAAACTTTGAAGAAAAAGATGTTTCTTTTTGAGAGCCATCCAGGATGGTCTTAACAACTTTTCAAGATTTCTCAAAAGATTCGAAATTCAAATTTTGGTCGCAAAAAAAAATGAATAATAGAAAGATCAACTTTTTGGTCAAACTATTTAAGGTACGGTGAAATGTAAATGAACTGAAATTGTGTACCAAAAAAAATCTCCAAAGGTAAAATTAACTTTTGGATAAGACAAGCAGTTTTTGCGTCAGTTATAAAAAAGCATATTTCAAGTGTGTAGGTTGCGTGTTCGTTTCTTAGAGAATTCCAATGTATGTCAAAATATATTTTTATTATTATTATTCATGTGTTGTTGAACTTTTCTTGCTCATATCTGAGCGAATTTCAATTGATATCACGGGTCACAAATCTCTTTTATTTGATATTCAATTAATTATAAAATTATAATTTCTAGAATACGAAGGCTGGAATGTTCTCCAACAAACCGATAAAAAATAGCCATTTTTTGCATTTATCTTCAGTGGCTTCAGATAAGAATTTTCCTCTGATTGATATTTCATTTATCATTACTCCATTTCAAATTATTTAATTAATTAAACTATAGCGTTTTTGCAGTGACTCATGTTAGCAATATTAAAAAATTGACTATATGTACGTTAAGGAAAATAAACTCATTTTATCTGTATAACATTATACCAGATTATACTTATTTAATGTGGAGGAGAGTTAAGTTGAACAAGTGTGAATAGAACTGAAAATTGTGATACTGGTAATATTAATGAAATTATTGTACCTGAGTACTTATATACTTTTTATCCACCGTGTCTTCCACCTTATAATTTGCGATTGAGAATTACACTGCAAACTCAATCTCATTCCACCCAAACTCCCACCTTCCTCGAAATGCGCTCGTCGACAAGACGGTGCGGGGGGTTTGGAGAGGGACGCTCTCCTCGCTACATTCTCCGCCAGTGCCATGCATTGAAAGTTGGCAGTACACTTACCGCTTGGACGGGTGCCTCTCGAGTTAGCGCCGATTTCTCGGCTGTTCATGCTTGAGGGATTCTGTCCCTCCCCTCGACCCTCGCATGATGCAGCACGACAGCCCATCAGCCTTGAAAAGGCAGGACCGTAATGCGTAGTATAAAAGTTGTTTATTTGGAGACTTGCGACGCACGTATTCACGAGACGATACATACGGTCCTGAGTCCTAGTCAGTCGTCGCTTCAAATCTGGTTCGAACTGGATTTCTAATTGCTTCTCGCGTTAGGACTACAACCCCCGATACTAGCCCCCGTCTAGGCGGTGAGTGTAGTATCCTAGCATAGATTTTTGCAACTGCGCTTCACTCGGTGTCAGTTATTCGCGTGTATTCGGCCCTGACTATTTACGTTTCAGCTCACTCGATCTCGTTCCAAGGCCGTTGATGCCCAAGCCCGAAACCGGAATGAGATTGAGTTTGCAGTGTAATTCTATTGTACAAAATCAAGAAATTTTAATATCAATAAGGGATTGTGTAATGGTATAAGATTGTTAATTAAGGGGTCAGGGTCAGTTGCAAGGCAAAAAGAAACGATTTTCTGAGAATTTTATTTCAAAATAGGTTTTACTACTTATGGAACAATGTTCTAAATTTTCAACAATACAAGATTCACCAAGATACGGTTATTTACCTAATTTTTCATTATGGAAATATCAATCAGGCAATGAAAATCTAGAAAATTAACAGAAAGAAATTTGTAATAAAAAAAATGAATTATATAAAAAATTATGTGATCAATATTTGTAAAAAGATGGTTAATATTGGACATGATGACCTGACAGTGTAATTATACTAAAGTAATTAATTTCATTTATCAAAAATACAAATTTGAAAAAAATGATTAAAATCCCAATATGCATACTTTTGCTCTATTTTTTTGACAGAAAAATCCAATGTAAAAAAAGGAAGTCAGCACAGTCAATAAAGAGCGATTCTATATTATATTTAATGTTAGAATGGATTTCTGGATGTATTAAATTTTTTCTTATGTAAACTGCAGTCGCTGGTCGGAGATACCTTCAAAGATCATTATATCTCTGTGAATCTTTTAAAATAAATTACCAGTGATTGAAACGATGATATAAAGAAGTTAACAATAAAAGAATAGAGACACGCGCCTTGTCGCGCGTTACTCTTCTAGTACTATATAAGGAACTAGGAGAGTAACGCGCGCCAAGACGCGCGTCTCTGTTCTTTCATTGTTAACTTCTTTATATCAAATTGTTTTAAT
>WSXT02144415.1:0-10407 GCA_011762715.2 Neuroterus valhalla
ATATATTTCTAGTTTCCTACACGATCGAAACCCGAAACAACCTAATTTTTATAATGGATCATCGTAAAAGTCTTAAATCTATTATAAAAAAATATGTTTTTTACTGGTTTTTGCTGAAATAATTTTTGGATTGAAAAAAAAAATGCAGAATATATTCTTGGGATCCGTGTTCTTATATTATTCAACTGTTTCTGAGTTACGGAACGTCTTGAAGCCCTCTATAAACTGCGTTAATAATTTGAGGTTGGAATTTTTTTTGTTTTCATGAATAATCAAACTCTTCAACTGCTTGAAGAGATTAAAAAATTCTGTTGAAAACCATTGGGTTTCGCCCGTAAATAATAGTATTCTCAGGAAGATGTATCTCCGTAATTAAGAAATTATCTTCTTGGTTCCTTCTCACAAAATTAGGTGCATGTGGATATCACCGCTATTCACCGCCTCCACGAACCCTCATTATAACAATGCAGGATGGCTCAACTTATGAGGGAAATCTTGAAAACATAAGCACTTCAAAAGTACCTATCTGGCTGCAACGCGGATAAACGCATCCTAGGGATTTTCACTACTTCTTTCGAACTGCAAACTATCATTATGAATCAACGTTAACATTGTTCCAGCCAGCATGTGGTCACAATATTGCTCTTTCAATTCCAAAGGAAGCTGAAATAAATGAAGGATATGGTATAGAACATTATGCTCGCCATTTCAGGGAGTACAATGTTAGCGAAAATAATCATATAAGTGTAAGCAAAAATCATCGAGGTAATATGCCGATTTACTACCATGTATTTTTGTCGATGCCAAGGCCAAATGAAAAAGTCTATTCATCAATTATTAATGCATATGCACCATGGCTCTACATGAACAGTGAAATTCTTGAAAATTGAAAGGTGAATAATGATTCTTTGGTAAAGTTGGAAATAAGTTACAAATACGTACGGATGAATCATAATTTCAGCTTTCATTTTTGTGATCGCTCTCTACTCACAAAATGTGAATTGGCATATGTATAAAATATAATAAATTGGAATATTTTAAATCATTCGAATCATTTGTGGGTGTAGTATTATTCTGTGCCTATCAAATATAAAATTAAAATAGTAAATTGTGGATCAGAGGCGAAAAATTGGTCGATCCCGCCACATAAAAGTGGTGGTACACAGCACGTATTACACATGACACTTTTTGTTTATGCACGATTAATAAGCCGTTGAACGAGCACAAATATCTATCTTGGGATTTCGAAACGATGGACATCGCAATGGTCCAAGGCGATGCAGTAGGGTGATGCAGCTCCAGGGAACAGCCCTACATTGAAGTGCAGGAAGCGGGGCTTCTGCTCAGAGGTGCGGGAGGGGATGCCCTTTGCAAAAGAAATAAAAGAAGGAAAAATAAGTAAAAAAGAACACAACACTGTAATACCTGCGACAAAAATTGTGCTTATGGGTTTCAACCCAAAAAATAACATTCTGGAGCGTGGAAATAGGTTCAACTCAATTTGACGGAAGTTATATTGATTTTCAATTTTGATGTTACGGTTTTTATATTGTTTGTTCATACATGAAAGAGTTCTTCTCGGGATTTACTCATAGGGTGTATGCGAGTTACTCTAAAATTTTAGTTCTTGACAATGTTTGTGGTTATTTGAGACCTATTAGAACCAATGTAGATTTCGCAATCATAAAAACTCGATAATCGTAATTGCATATCTTACTGCTATGAATTAATTCATTGACGATGGATCCTCTTTCACCTTCATCCCCGATTTAGTCATTTACAGTTGGGATTTTCGGATTCTTCACAAGTATCTTTATCCTTTCTGATCTTCTACTCTGGTCTGCTTTTGGAAGAATATTTTCCTGGTGAAGGTGACAAAGTTGGAAAAGTACCTATTATTTGAACGATTTTTCTCGTATTGGTGCTTGGATCTTTGATTCAAGCCGCGATGTCTCTCAATAGTGAGGAGATCTGCTGTATGGTCGGCTAGCAATGTCGATGAGGTTCATCGAGAACCACGACCGGTGTCCAATTGTAGTATATTAGCTATTTTCACTGACGTATTGCTGAATTTATCTTTCCCAGCATCAGAGTTTTGTATACCTTGATTCGAAAGTCTACAGCGGTTGGCATCAACCTCTTTGAGCCTTAACACTACGTACTCCTCGACGCCTCCGCGGAATTTACCATCAATACAAAATTTACAAAAAACCAACGACTTACAGCTCTAGGAACTCGATAATATAGCACTGTTCGAGGGGATGTTTACCTAGGAGTAGTAGAAGCGAATTCTTCTATCAGGGCGCGACTCCCGCTACTCCCTACGGTAGGCTTAAAGTTCCGACGAACGCAACGTTAGGTCGCGCGATCGCATTTAGACCTTACTACTCCTACTACTCCCAGCTATTTCTCGACTTCGTTGACTCCCTGTACGAGCGGGTCGCATCTACGATTCTTGCTATTCGTAACGATATCTTCCTTTGTTTCCTTCCCGGATGTTCGTCATGGTTCACACACTCTTGATTTTACATCACGATTGTTTAGTTCAGCTAGTGTGCGACAGTGTGCGCGCGCTAGCATACAGCTTATAAAACCTATTCGTTCTCCGATCGCTGTCCTGATAAGGATCAACTCATGTTTACATCATTTATGTACCATAACTGAACCATAAATACTCTTATGAAATGAAAAATCATCGCTGTGTCTATTCCCAACATCTCCTATGTTGACACCTGTTAAGAGGAAATTCTTCGACTACTCCTGCTACTCCCCGTTAACCTATACTATTCCTTACATTGTTTCAATCTGCTCAATCGTTTTGTAGCTGCAATGCCTCGCAATCGTTTCATCAATCAGAGATTACTTGCAGTACTTTCCGGTTGTTCTTCGGTGTATTAAGGCGATTGTATAGGCGCATTTATTCCTTCTTCGTGCCTAATTCGCGAAATTTCTTCCGTTCCACTATCTTCCATATCGCCCGCGATATCTGCTCCAGCATTAATGAGATGGCCAATTTCGTCGTCAGTGAGTTCCTGTTCACGATTGTCTGCACGAATCCATTTTTACGCATCAGTCCGATCGGCCTTTTCGCAACAAGGGATTTGCTCAAGTGTGACAGCATCTCAGGCCTAAGCTGACCAGTATATAACGTTTTTCAAGTTTATTGTGAGCAAACCTTCTTTGGAGGGGCTACCCGCGGTGCTTTTTTCCAGGATTGCTTGGACTAAAAAAGATAGTAATGACGTTTCAACGTCTCGAGTACGCCTTGATCCATTGTTGGTCCAACAGACGTTACATTTGTCGGAAAAGAACTTCACAATGTTCTGACACAATGTTCATTTCTGAGAATCGACTCATTTGGATGCGACGGGGTCTTGTCGATAAACAATATCGCTTTTCTACCACGACCATTTTCCTTAAAAAATCTCTCTACTGAAGAAACGAATTGTTTGAAGAACCATTTTTGGAAAAGATCGTGACTCATTCAGGCACTTTTTGGATGCGCGTAGTACACTGGCCAGCCTTTAGCTTTGATGTGTTTATTCTTCCTGGGTTGAGCTGATTTTCCGATAACCATTAGTGGAAGTTTTTGTGTCCCAGACGCGTTACTGCATGGTTAAATGCGTATCCTTGTTTCATTCTTTTTATACCCCGAAGCAGTCGCTTCTTCTCGCAAGGCTAATGTCTTGAAAGGAATTATGCTGAAATCCGAGACAATCTCGTCGCAGTCGTAAATTTGATCATGTTAGAACCCTTCGTCCCCTGCAAGCTTTTCGAAGTCTTCTTGGAACTAAGTCAATGTACCTTCAACAGCTGACAGTTTTCCGGCAAAAATGCTCAATTGAAGAATAACGTGTCTTTTCTTCCATCTATCCAGCCATCCGCTACTTGCTGTGAGAGCTTCGCTTTTATCAGGAAACTGCTTCGCGGGCATCAAAGCCTTTCCCTGTAAAATCGGGCGTAAAGAAGGGAAAGGAAAAGAAAGTTTATTTTGGAAGGGAAAACCCTTCTCGCACGGTATTGCATAAAAGAAGAATTTTCACACGCCGTCATATTGGGAAGAACATTGACTTTAAAAGATAAAGCATGTTTACCGGATACTGACAGTCCTCTTTCTTTCATTTGGGTAAACCATAGAAATAAAGTTTTGTCAATTTTATCTTTTTACGACGCGCCATTGCACCGCTAGATTTTACTGCGAATTTCTCTAAATGAGATCGATTTCGACGCCAATCACACACGGTGGTCTCTCCAATACCATAATTGGCCAGGACATTCCCAATAATTTATCCTTTATCCAATATTTCTATTGCTTCCCATTTTTTCTCTACTCTAACCACGAAGTTTTTCTCTTTTCTGCGACATGGCAATAACATTTTATCGATTAATGAAGATGAATATTTTAGCTTGCAATCGAGAGCACAAAATGCGTATTGTTATAAGCCGTGACAAGTCGCCATAGCAAACTACTGCGCGCATTCAGAATTAGGCGTAGCAGCTTCATCTGTTTTATTATTGGTTCTCCATATTATCCGAGCATACACCTCGGTTGATGCGGAATGCTTCGATGAATCCCGTTGCCTCGGATAACGTGGAGCCTCGGATAATCGAAGGCCGGATAATCGAGGTTCTACTTTACTTGTTCAAATCTCTAAAATGCTATATCAAGACAGTTGAAACTTGAACATAGATTCAAATAGAATTTTGAGAGTTTAGAATGCCGAGATTCCTATTAACGGTGACCGATAAAAGCTCATTGGGCGGCCAATGAGCGTATTTCCGCTCATCTTAGCAGGCAGCAATAAATCAATTTAAATCGCTGATACGGGCATCTTCAGAATTTGTATGCACCGTCTTCCAACTTAGCCAACGGTCATGTCACGTTTGGAAAACCAGTCTCCGTCTCATCACCTAAGTTAATCATCGTCCGGCACAGTTAGTACATGGATGGGTAACTGTCAATGAATGATGCGTACTTTTAGCATGCTGGTGGAGGAATGTTGCCCTTCTGTGTATTCGACAAAACCTATTAAATATATTTAGGGTATACGCTTGTCCCAAAGGGATAAGGGCCAAATGGTACAAAAAAACAAGAACATTTGTATTCCATTTCATCAAATTGTTGAAAATATGCACGACATTTCCTTGTCAGGATCTCCAGCACTCTATCGCTGAGTGCACTGTTTATTTTTGAACAAATAATTTCATTATTGTAATATTAAACATTCGGCAGAAGATACGAAATATTGAATGTCTCATTAAAGGTAAACTGAATCAATCATATCTCAATGTTTATTATTCTTTGTCGAATCTTGTTCCTGTGTGCTACTTTTTATGTTATTTCTTCCTACGGGAAATTCATTCGATAGCAAACTATGATTCAATAATATTATGCTGAGGACAAGGAAAATCATCCAAAAAAATTGAAAACTTTCTGCAATCCGTTAGAATAAACTCTCACAATAAATATCAGAATATTGTCGAATTCCTGTAGTCAAATTCCAAAAAACGTTTAGTCTTGATAAAATTCTATGCGGCTGCACAAGCGCTTCCTTTTGACACTCGGAGACCGTTTGTCGCAAGGGTTCTATAACTCCAGAAGGCAGAATTGGAGGAGTTGGAAGATAAGGAGAAGACGGTGCGGAATGCGCACCACCGACGTCAAGGCAATTATCGTTCTTGTCGTTCACACCTGAGTTGACACTGACTGCCGCTGAGGTGTCACTAGTAGATAGCGAGGTACTACGGAAACTTTTTATGATAATGGGAGAGAAGTGACGTAAAGGATACGTTACATAACAAAAATAACCTGTTCTTCACTACAACTGGAAGTTACTACAAATTTAGAAGTTCGTATCAAGCCAGGCACAAAAACTATTACAGAACGTGAGTTCTGGTCAAAAATGAAACCAGTAAACTCCCAACACAACCAAAAACTGGAGCGCAGCAAATCGACACGTCTACAGCCGTCCCCTTTCACAGGTAGTCTCCTAACTTCTATGATGTAATGAGTGTTGAGATGTGTACTCAGGATTGTTGGATTCCTTTCGTGAAATTCATCATCTCATAGCAAACAGAGAAGGTGTTCGTAGCTTTGAACATCCTCGGATATCTGCAACCGTCCTTCTCTATCGTATTATCTACTCGCAAGCTATTGGGTACTTTGAGCTGATTAGATTTGCACACATATAAAAGGGATTCCCAAATTATTCCAGAAACTTGATTTTCAACTTTCGCAAGTCATGTTCAGATGTTTATTCCGTCAATTCGATCGCGCATTCACACTCTTTGTCCAAAGCCAATAGAGTCATCCAATAGTGAGCAGGGAAGCATTTTACAAAGCAGACGATTTCTTCCGTTGATATTACTTTTCACATACAGAACTCGAACTGCTCTCGTTGATAATGATAAGAGTTGCCGGAACATGGATTCATATTCGTTTCTTTCTTGAACTTTAGACACATCCGTATTTTAATAAAGTCTCTAGTTCTTTGATGGCTGCATCATCTAGGTCTTGAAAGCACGTCAGATGATCTAGTTGCTAAATATCAAGATATTCTTGATATGGACTGAGACAATTCTCACAAGACAAAGTGCAAAAGAATTAAATGCTCCCCACTTAATGTCTTCAGAAACTTTTAAACTGATTTGCAACTCATCTCTGACATAAATTGAATTTCACTTCTTTTGTTTATGATTTTGATCATTAGTTTTCCTATATTTCTGATTGATCACACATATTTTAACACCATACATTTTTCTTCATAATTGACAATTTTCTATTCTTGCGTAAGAATATTTTTTCGAGTTTCAAATCTGGTTCTACATAGTATAATAATAATATATTTATTGTCTTCATTGTATACTTTAACATAAGTTTTTACAATATTCTTAAGCTCTCTCAAATTATCAAATAGAACAAAGATACATGTTTTCTCTCTTAGAATTTTACATAAACCGATAACAATTAAATGATAACATACTTCTGTATTTATATAACAGTTCCTTTTGGCCTCAGGTTCTGTTACTCCTCTATTTTTTTGTTTCCTTCCGACGCAACCCCAACATCCAGGTTCTTGATCACACTCTCTCTCGCAAGTCTTTCAAATTCGTTTGCGTATCTGCAGAGTTCAGAGCTAAGTTCTCCCTTCAGAATATATATCATTTTTTGTTCGATTTCGCCATATGGATCTTTTTGTAACCGAAAATCTTGAATATTCCCTGACAAACCTACGTTCTTACATCTTAGTCTTGCCCACTGTTCCTTGTACTCCGCCTTTACCTTCTTTAAATCCCAGTATTTCTTCCTTTGAGATCCCTCTTTGTAATTTTTGTATAACTAACAGTATTTGAATGGTCAATACGTCCCAAATCAGATATTTCTTTGTATTTTGCCTTCATTTTCTTCAATGCACATCAGGCGTAATGTTTTCCGTCTCGTACTTCAAAGATCGCTTTTTTCAAAATTTCTTCCTATTTGGAGGCATTATTATTATCAATTGCTCCTAATTCCTCCATTAGATAAATCCTGGGTAGTCTACCTTGCCCTATTCTCGAAATTTCTCAAAGGTATCTACTTGCCATTCTTCTTGCCTCAATTTCTAGACTTCTTTTCCCTGCTTCCATTCTCCAAATAAAATTTAGCGTATTTCTATCGTTTCCTTTAATCATTTTAATATATCCGCGTTGCACTTTTGCCATAACCTTTGACCCATCTTTTCCAATTTACCAAAAAGAATATCTCTGTCCCCCGAATCAAAGGCTTTCTTAAAATCTACATAAGCAAAAAAATGATCTACTGTTTCCCGACCTTTTCTGAAGCCTGCCTGGCTTTCATGATATAGACCTTTTTCCTCCAGCGACCCTCTATTTCTTGCATCCATTATTTTAGCCAAGACCTTGTATCCCACACCTAAAAGTTTTATCCTCCTATTGTTACCGGCATCATCTTCGTCTCCTTCTTTGAAATAAGGAAAATTCTTGCTTCGACCCAACCTCATCCTATCCTTCCTTCCTTCCACATACCACTAATGCATCTGTGGACTTCTTAAAACAAGCATGTAGGTAAACCTTGTAGAGATTCTACTGACAGATCGTCCTATCCTGGCGATATCCCCTTTTTTATCTTATCTATACATTGCTCTAAAAATCTCTCGCCGTTCTCTGCCTCCATTATTCTGTTGAGGTTGCCTACTACTTCCTCTTCTCTTGAGTTCTCGTCTCCATTTCGATAATTTTATTTGCCTCAAGTAACTGCTGAAAGTGAGATTTCCGCTCCTATTTTTTGATAATCTTGCCCCTTTTTCTTTTTCTAGTTCTAAGATTATCTATTCCCCCATAACTCGCTCCGTTCCTTAACGAATCCCTCCCTGTCCTAGTCACTTTTCGTTTTGAGGACTTGTTTGAAAAGTTTTAAAGACCTTTTGTTTTAAAGGTTTACTTTCCTGTTTCAACCCGTTACTATTGTTTTCCTTTCTAATCGATCTTTTCTCGCTGTTTTTTATCTTCTTGACCATTCCCCGTTATGATGCAACTTTTTGGATGCTCTATATAATTCTCTTCCACCTATCCTCTCAGCTAGTGCCTTCCTCAGACTCCCCCAAATTAAGTTCTACAGTAATTCCAAACTCCTTTTGCTTATCCTGTTCTCAGATCTTTCTTAACCCTGGCTCGATATCTCCGTTATTATGAGAAACAAACCTGTAGTCTTTCCCCCTCTGTATGTCAAGTTCAGAGGTCACTGGTAAGTGGTCCGATACTATTCTTGCTTCTATTCTCAGTTCTTTAATCACATTATCATCTTCGTTGTATCTTGTAATAACGTAGTTTAGAACCGAACTCACAACTCCACAGACATACGTTAGTTTCCCTTATCGGTTTTCTTTCATCCTTCCATTCAATATAAGGAATCCGTGATCTTCACAAAAATTTATCAATTTTTTTCCTTCTGCATTTAAAATCGGATCTTCCAAAAATATTGGTTCGAAGTAATTTTACATAGCTCACTTTCATCCACATCTACTCTGCCTTGCTTCTAACCTGCCCTTGCATTCTAATTCTGATTGCATTCGATTGCAATCAAAATTTCCACCTATAAAATCAAAACATAATCCCACTCACATACACACACCCCTTCACTCGCACTTTTACTTATACCTATCAATTGCCCTCCCTTCGCCCTACCTTTTTTCGTTGACTTTCACCGCCGGCTCTTACCCCCAATGTTCCATACAATTACTATGAGATCATTCATGCGCTCGCTCGCGAGAATTCCACCCTTCAGTCGCCCTTCCAATTCGTTCTGGACAAATTAGTGGCCGCCTATTCCCTATCGCATGTAGCTTTAGGTGGCCTGCTTTCCTTTCTGCTTGGTTTTCAGTACTTGCCCTTCTATCAATCACCGAATTACAGATTGTCTTCTCGTCAGGTCATATCTATGATGATTTTTGTCCATTTAAAACTCTTTTTTCTTCTCATCAGTCTTTTTTTAATTTTCCAGGAATCTACTTCACCAGGGTCCCTCCTCTAATCATCAGCAATTCCTTAATGCGAATTTCGACTCCCTTTTTGCTTATTACAACCGGAATTTCTTTGTCAAGGTTTTTTCCCACTGCCCTGAAACCTCTAACCTTTATGAAGTTCTTCCATTTTTTTCTCTCCTGCAGCTCTCACTTCAACTCTTCGACACTGAGAAGTTTTAGACTACCCTTACTTCGAATACAATTTTCATCTTCTTTAGCAAGCCTTTAGAATCCTTCAAAACATCCCATCCAATTGTCTATTTCTCTTGTTGTTCAGGCCCTTTTGTTAGCAGTTTTCAACAGGATCAATTTTTTATTTCTTCTGATATAAAGATTTTCATATTATGGAAGAATATTCTGAAGAAGGGAAACTGAGAAAATGCGAAGCATATTATGAAAAATTTACCAAAATGAGAACAAATTCTAAAAGCTGAAATTGTTCCCATCAACCAATTGCAATCTCTGGTAAGAACTGCTGTAATTTTATCATTGAAATTTCCATTTTCATTGGGTCATTGTATCCTTCGAGAATTCAACCCACAAAGGATGCAGGAGAATTTCTTAAGGCTTGTTCGTTCTTTTCATCTCTGTTCGCGTTCCCGTACACGAGGCAGAGGGAGATAATAAAACTGATTTTAATGTCTGTGTTTACTTATATTGTAATATTGAATTATTTCGGAGGTACAACCTAAATAAATATAGCTCGAATACCCATAGTTCCAATACCCATATGGCCCCGTTGGTGTTTGCTAGATCTCCTATCGAGCGCCTCCCCAGGTTACGGATAAGGGGAGCCTCCCAGATATGGTTGGTGCCGGGGAAATCAAATACCCGGGGTGGACAAAAACTAGCTAGGGGAAGGAACCCCGAATAACAAACCAACGAT
>WSXT02144426.1:0-10407 GCA_011762715.2 Neuroterus valhalla
ATCATAACCTGAAACCTCAGTTTTAGGCCAGTCCTGAAGATGCGAACTGTAACGTTCGCGAAACGTCGACAACATTTTTAGTTTGTACACGATCGAAACCCGAAACAATTTCATTTTCATGATTTGGTATATTTTTCCATGAATTAGGAGTACTATGATAAATCTAGAGAATAATTGTATTCAATGACAATATTTATTCAAATCTTTTGGGTTTCCACTTATCATACCATATGTGCTTCTTATGCAACCCTTCTGCATCCTTGCATTTCATTCACCTTTCAACCTTCACCTTATTAATAAGAACTGTCATTCTTAACACTCATACATTCTCATTCTTCTTTTCAAATCTTTCCATTGTCGAATACGTTTTCACCCTTCTTTCCCTCTCCATCATCCTCAGTTTCCTTCTCTCTCTCTTTTATTTTACAAAAAGCTGATACTCTAGACTTGTCTAAATTCGAAATCGATTTGTGGCCTTCCATGGACTTATCTTCTAATCTCATCGGATTCTTATAAACATTTTCCTTTTCAGATACCGATAAATATCGTTCGCATATGCCAATGACCAGAATCTGTTTCCTTCTTCATACTACTCTTTCTCTAACCGTTCTTTCGATTAAGTGTCATTGAATTGAAAATAAATAACAAGCCTACGAAACCCATTATGTGGAAAGGTACAATTTTTTGATACAAGTTTTGAAGTTTTAAGATAGGATGTATCAGAGAAGTCTGCAATTGTAACTAAGGACCACAAAGATTGTATTCAAATTGTAGATAGAAGCGGAGAAATTCCGCGTGAAGTTATCATTTCAGTTCAATTTTTTTCCGTTACCATAATTTTGTTTTATATTCATTTATTTTCTTATTGCTTTGCTATTTTCTTGCTTGCAGCGCATCCCCTTCATATTGCCATTATTGCAGCGAGAAATCAGAAACTACATCAGATGTTTCTTTACCTCAAAATTAACTCTAGCTTCTTAATTTACAAAAAAGTTTATGCATTTTTGCCCCAAACGATATTACGACAACACAATGAAGACCAGTCAACCAGAATGAAACCTGCTCCCCTCTTACACCAAAATAAGTCATATAAAGCTGTTTTCTTCAGATGCCTTCCAGATGTTGCGCTCAACTACTGAAAAAATGCAGTAACTCTAAACCTTTCGCTTTTTTTTATATTGCAAAATAGCAACGAAAGTCACATTTTTGGAGACTTTTCTGTTTCTTCATGAAAACGGTCACTTTTAGTGGGAAAAAGTTGAATAGAAAACTGTTTGGCATCTAGTTCTGCACATCTGAGTTTTTGCGAACAGTATAGTAGTAGGATAGTATGTTTGTTGCCTTTCATATTACAAATTCTATGGAAATAGAGAGCCAATATTACATAAGAGATTCATAATAAATCTAATTGAAACATACATTAGATGAGTAGTAAAATATATACAGTTATGTAGTCAAAGCTCAAATACAAATTGTGTAGCCACATCCATTCGAAAAGTGAAAAAGCTATAATTTTCAACATCACATTCACGTAGTTAGATGAAGAATGGAGCCATGTTGGGTCCTTGCTAAAGAGTAATACGCATAATCCATTACCATTAATGTTTCGTACATTTGGTAAGTAGTACTTCCTGATGGGGAAATAGATTAGACATTCTATAAGAATATGCATCAAATACTCTTTTTCGCATATATTAAGTACTTTACATATTTGTTGCAGGTCTATTATAGTCGTTACAGTTTTCGATGCCAACCCAATGATGTATTCAGAAGCAGTTCTAAGTTGAACAATAGTGCGTTCACATTGAAAAGCCAGCCTCATAAGCAAATAATGCTCAGGTTCTGTTCTCACTTAGCCTGGCACCATTGAGTTTGAGAAAGATCAGGTTAATTCCTGCTGATTTCAAACATAACATGAGTTGGCCTAGCCAGTTGTGTTTGTGATTTTTAGCGCAAGCAGTCTTAGCTAAACTTTGCATACATAACTTAGGATAACGCGAGTCTTCCATTCCGGAGACCTAAGCTGCCCACTCAAGAGCCATCTTTATTTTATGATAGTAAAAGCAAGTTAATCCTAGTTCAAATCTGACTACGGAGTCAGGTGTGTCTCTGAATAGGCGGAACAAATTTTTAGAGGAACGTACTTGTGCTTTCTCGAAGACCTCTAGGTAGTTAAGACCAAAAATATGGGACCCATATAGCAAAGTACTATTGCTGAGGAAATCTTGGATTTTAGCCGAAGACAGCCACGAGAAATATTTAGAACAGATTAGGATTCTAATTGCATGAGCAGATGCTAAACAAGCCCTACTTAGAGCGTCGCGAGCAGCTTGCTTGGATATTCCAACCCTTGAAAAAGCAGTACCAAGGTAATCCAATAGCGGCAAAAATTCTAAAGGCCTAGTGTCAGATTTGAGACCTGAGACTTTATTGCTGATTCTGCCTTCTCTGAAGATTGTATATTTTGTTTTTATTCTATTGACTATAAGCTTATTAACTGCACAATATTCCTGAAGGGACTTTAGCTCTATGATCGCATCAATTTTGATATCAGCAAAAATAATCAAATCACCCGCATATATCAGCAAGATAATGTCCGTGTTTCCAAGTATTCTGAGTCCAATCAAACCCTTATCTCTGAAAAAATATCTCTATGACGGATGTAAGGAGATTAAAAATGATTGGACTCAGCTCTTCACCTGATTTTTGAGCTTACCCCAAGATTGTAGAGCTTCGTCCAGATAAGAGGATGGTTTACAGATGTAAAATCAGGTGAAAAATCTGAAGTAAGTGCAAATATATTGTCAATACACCATCTACAACGACGAAACCCCGATTGAGCTTCCGAAATGATACGACATAAGGATTCCCATTTTTCTAACGCACATCCATTAAACAAGTTGGTGACTTTTGGTACGCCAGAAATCTAGATCAAATCAGGGTTTATCGCATTTGGGTTGCCCATGGGTAGGGAATTTTATTTCTCTGGGCATATCCGATTTTTTCACACAATCCATCATTGACGGTAAACCTATTCGATACACGTAGTTCTTGTACAAAGGTAGCCAAGTTATTCTCATCCAACTGAACACGTCTTGAAATTTTTCTGGGTTTTTCATTGTGTTTGTACTACATTTCTTTTGCCATCTTCATTTGCACGCACAAACAAATTCAGCTTAAAAATATCGCTCCTACCGAATATCCTATCATCGACAAACATCAAGTTGTTGTTTAGAGAGACCTTCAAACCACTTGCCCGGGACATCTCCAGAAATGAGAGCGGGATTTTTCTTCCTGCCTGGAATTTTTTGGTGTAGTCCTCAGAAATGGGCATTCCTGTTCTTTTTAGTTTTTGTTGTAGTCCTCAGAAATGGGCATTCCTGTTCTCTTTAGTTTTTTCAATTGAGTAAAATACATTTTTCATCTTTGAAGGAGCAAAGCTAGGTCAAGGCAGGACGAGGATTACCCGACCTGTTAAAAGCCTAGTCGTTTGACTGGTTCAAGTTGTTGAAGGTGCATTTCGATGTTCAGATAAGTTTTGAAAATTTTGCGGACTGCCTGAAAGATGTCTTCATTGTCCTCTTCGAACATACCTTACAGAATTTGTTTGTTCTTTTTAGAATCCTGTCCGAAATTTCGATGCTGTCGCCCTGTTCTTTTATGGTGTCCTTCAACTTTTCCTGGTCAGCTTTAAGTTCTGTATTTTCTAGTGTAAGCTGGTCTACTTTTCTATGCAATGACGAAAGCTAGGACTCCAATCCGTTAAATTTTTGTAAGAGCTGATCAAATTGCGCAACAGGAAACTCCGATACAATTCCCGGAGACTAATGATTCTTAGAATAAATAGATAACAAGCCAAATTTCATTGCGTTTACGTAAGAAAGTAGAAAGCGAGCACTGTTATCAACCAAATAACGTTAGAAAACTGCAGTTGGAGCCTGAGAAGTGCACTCAACCGAAATACTAGGCACCGAGAATTGTTTGAAAAATTATAATAATTTTCTAAGCGTTATCCTCACGCGGGCCAATCAGCATCAAAATTCCTTTGGTTGAGGCTTCGATTTTTTTTTATATGCATATCCCTATCCTGGAATGCATATTTTGCTTCTTTTACATCCAGGTATCTTCCGTTACCAGCTGTTTTGTTTTTACGGCTCTTTCTATTTCTCCTCTTAAGGGTAACATTTGCACATTCTATCCATTCCTTTCCTGGTCTGCCTCTGGGCACGCTTCCATTCACCTTCAATAGATACACTTGCTTTCTAATTGTTCTTCATGCATTCTCTCAACTTGACTTAACCAACTCACGCTTGGTCTGCATCTCAGCATCAGAAGTGAGGACAGTGCAATACTCCATCAAGATGGATGCTTCATCCAAAGCACAGGTGAAGAAAGTGAAGGCAGAAAACTTCCTAAAACAACATGAAAACAAGGTGATGCCTATGAAGAAAAGCTTGCATATCAATTCGTCCGTTACGCGCTAATACATCGCACGCCGTAAAGGTGGACGCGGATTTCTCAATCTTCAATTCCTCTACAACCGAATTATCCTTAGTATCGATCATTTCATCGCGAACGGTAGACATACTCGCTTGGCAACGGTTAAGAATCACGAAATCAGTAGGAAAGTGTAGTGTTCCTGTACAAAGCCGCGAAGCACGCAGCTAAACTCTTGTCCTGAACCGTAACATCAGAAGTGAGGACAGTGCCCGATCACTAGCGACATCTCAATATGTCGTTCATATTTTTCAATTCAATTCCTGCCAAAAGTGAGATTCTCTAGTGTCTTTTCATTCCATGAGTTAACGGGGCGTACGTATGATGTCTCTGATTCTAATCGGTAACACAATCGCAATCGATGGAAAATTTGGAGAAATCGTCCTTCGAGGAATTTCAGGAATTAGTCTACCGTATCGCCCCAGTGTTTTGGAATAAATAAATTCTTGTTTTCTCGTGAACATATATTTGTCCTTATATTCTTATAACAACCTTGTTGTGAAAAATAGTTACTTTAGTTTCCTAGCGCCATTGCAATTTGTTCATCACTTGTAGGGTGGGTACGATCAGTGTTTGTGGGGCAAGTTTGACCAACGAGTATGCTGTAAATGCTTGATATTTTGTATCGCTTATTACGAATTTCTCGCACTGATATTTCATGCATTCGAATTTTACATAAGATCAAAATGAAATAAACGCACCAATCATAATTGTTTGATGTTAACAATTTTTCGTTATTACTGATTTGCATTTCATTATGTAGTCCATTATATGTCCAGCTATTTCATGTAATTCACACAATGAAATTTTTTCTAAAAGTTTGGTAAAAAATTAAGCAATTTCCGCAAAATTAGTTCATTCCATCAGAAGATCTCCAGAAGTAAAACCAAGGAAAACTACGCGAAGAAGACAACGCGATCAATTGCAACAGAAGCCTGTGCAGAAAATACCTTTTCAGCCTTATTTTAGAAAAGGTTCCTCCCAGGCCCTGATCAGGTTGCCTGATTCAAGAATTCGTGTAACGGCCCGGACGAGGTCCTTATTATTCAGTAAGGCAATCTGACTTATATAGTTTTTGAAGACCATATGTGGTATGAATAAGACCCGTAAAAATACGCCTACACTGATGATCAGGCGTACCTTTGTTCGTCACGAAAAACTAAGTCCCGACAGTAGATGTTAGAAATAAACGAAAATTAAACTCCCGATATACTGGTTATTAGAATGTTCCAAAAAACTCTTTTAACATGAGTTCCTTTACTTTATGGCTGTATGTTGAACGTATACGAAATTCGTTCAAATTTAACGTCACATTACTGCATATATTGTGTGCTAGAAGATTTACATTCTATGCATTTGAGTATAAGTTCTCATTGTTTGGAACTACAAGAAATACAATATAACTCAAGTTCGGTATTTTCTTGCTTGATTCAACCTTTTCTGGAAAAATCAGAAGTTTAGCAATATTTATCAGCATGCTCATCGATAAGTTTCAGTGAAATCAAATAGGCCCGCGCTTTTCGGTACACGCGCAGTTGAAAGCCGTAAGAATCACTACCGGGTCGGATGCAGTCATCAATCCACCATTTGCGCAGCGCTGTGATCGTTGTGATACTATGACATTATTGTATCGATTATTTTTCAATTCTTCGCATATTCCAGTTTGTATCGAATGGAAGTAAATGGAATCAGTAAAAATTAGTGCAGGGACAAATTCATACCTTTCCTGGAGTGCCATTATTCTTTTGAGTATTCCAGAAATTCTAGAAATAAGGGTAAACGAGTATAATTATGCAGAATTATATTGCGATACAGTCATGTGCGTGGAATGTGCAGACAATAGAAAGCACAGGGCTTGTAAAACGAAAGTGTCACGAGAGTTGACCAAGGCCGAGGCGCGGCGCCACCCATTTACGTGGGTTAGAATTGGAATGATGCATTGCAAAATGTTAAAATTGTTTCTTTTTCGGAATGAAAAACATTTTCTCGCACTTTTCTGTGTAAGAAAAGGATCCTTATGGTTTTCGAAATTTCTCAAATTAATAAGTACGGCTGGAAATATACATTCAATCCATTTTAGACGTTAATATTACATTATTGTGTATCCTTTTCTCAAAACCGAAAAGCTAATTATTCAAGTGATAGGGATTGAAGGCAATGGAATCGGAAATATAATAATGAGAAATTGCTGTAATATATATGAATAAGTATGAAATGACCATTTTCAGTTTCTTATCTAATCTTGAATTGAAATTTACTTGAAATCGATTACATTGAAAATTTTAGTTTCAATATTACCTTATTTTGTTAAGAGAGTCTAAGTATAAGGTCGAAACTTCAACTAATTGCTCAAAAGTTCAACTACTTTGTGCAAAATTAATTTTTCTAGTTGGAAATTCAGAATTCCAGAATGCGGGTAAAAAAAATTGTATTTAGTGGATTTAACTATTTGGTTGGAATTGGACTTTCTTGTGAAAAATTCAACTATTTTAGTAGCAAATTCAGCTTTTTGTTCAAACCCCAAACTATTTATGCAAATACTGAATTTCTGAATAGAAAATACAATTTTCAAATAAAAAAATATATTTCTGGTGTGAAATTGCAATTTTTTTGTACGAAATTCATCTGGGTCTAAAATATCAACTATTCGGTAGAAACTTCAACTATTTGGTGAAAAATTACCTTTTTTGTTGACAATTCGACTATTTTGTTGGGAAATTTAGCTAGTTGGGTACAAATTGATCCTTTTTTAGAATATTGGAATATTTGGTAGAAAAAAACCATTTTTGGTATAGATAAGTTTTTGTGTTTTAAATTCGACACTTGTGGAGGAAATTGATCTTTTCTGAAATCAACAGAAAATGTGATATGCATATACTTATTGCATAAGATTCTCACGTTATAATGTACAAAAACTGCTTCATTTGAGAACAATTGAAAATATTTAGATTGAAAGATATTATTTTCTTGACCAGGGTAATTAATATGTTAAATAAAGATGGTAATTTCATCGAGAACTGATCCGGGAATTATTTCAGAGAACCACTTACGCTACTGGATCGAAACATCTTTAATTATAAATTATAAAACAGATTCGATTATTAATTCAGACTAGACTAAGTCAAAAATCACACAGGACGAAAGAGACGCAGAATTGCGTCCTCCTGCGGAAGTAAGAGAAATGAGAGGATATCTGCCGTGTGCCCCGATAGCGTAATTGGTTAACGCCCCACTCGTGTATAGTGGCGGTTTCGGTTCAGATCCGGACCGCAGCAGATTTTTTTCTCATTTCTCAAGAATAATTCTGGACCAGTAATCGATAAAATTACTATCCTAAATATTATTTGATTGACAACGTTCTTCCTCCATTTTTTTAAATCTCATGTATTTCATTTTTTTATCAAATAAATTCTGACAAAATGTCTAGAAACAGTCTATTCTCAAAAAACATATTTCCCACCCTCCTTACGTAACTTTGAAAAAGTTCCACATCCCGATTGATCTTGAACTCTCAGCACCTTGACTGACAAACCAAATCTGCAATTGAAAACAAACAAAACCTCACGGAAGAGCTCTTTTATTGTCAAGATTTGGGAAAAGCTCCACTCAAAAATTAAGAAACTGAGTTATCTTAAAAGGCCACCTAATAATATCTCCTGATTTAGACTCGAAATAATCGGATAGCATCCTTGAATAGAATCAGCAAAAAATCCGGTTGAGCGAGCACCAATTTAGTTAGAGTTGGTTCAAGCTAGGCTTGCCTGGTTATATTATAGCTGCAAACAGAGAAAAATTTCCATGATAAAAACAGTTTTCAGAATATTGTTTCATCAAAGAATATTCCTAATTGGAATGTGCATCCGTTCGAGCAAAATAATATAGTGAACGAGTCTCCCTGGTTTTAATTCTACCAGCACTCGGACTCATCCCCTTCGCAAAATTACCAGTGAACGGTGGAATTGGGCGGAGCGAATAACCAACAGTTACAGAGACATGTAGCTAGAAATATATGTGTACTTTGTGAGTTTTAATATTCGAGAATGATAAACAAAGTGGAATCTAACGAAGTGGATGGAGGCGCACTGTAATAAAATTTGTGTTTGCGTTCCAACGACAAGAGAAAGCGAGGAAAAATGGAAATAGCTGCCTTCCATTTCAATTATTTCATATTTCTGGTACACTTGTGCATTTCAATCATCGTTTTATACAAGTTCTGCAATAACAATATCACCAACGACGTCAACAAGGTAGCCACTTGCAGAAAATAATTGTATTACCTTCTTCAGTTTAACCACAAGCCATCTCCTTTCGGTTATTGCTCTCATTTCGAAGCAATTATTATTTTGTTCATCCTCTGACATTCAACTGCTTCAAATTGATGAGTTATATTGCGCATGAGCAGTTTTTGGCGTGGATGTCATACCATCAATATTTTGTCTTTCTGTGGGCAATTAAGAATTATGCGCAATAGAAGATATCTTCTGTTATCAAGTTTCGTTATTATTCAACTTTTCAAAATTTGATTACACTGTTCTATCAGAAATCAGCAAGAGCTTGCCCATTAGCCGTTTACCTAAGCTTGAATTGATGCATGATCCCGAATCATATCATTGCGATTTCGATAACTAAACCTTCATAACAGCCGATTGAAATGATCTTGATGTGAACATGTTTCCCTTACATTCATATAATTTTTTATGAAGACTTATGTGTTTCTACCACTCTTTATTCTCCTATTTTCGAAGTTTTTTCAGTAAAAACACGCATTTTCAACGAGCTTTATTCGACAGAATACGTTTTTTGGCACCCATATTTTATTGCTATATAAATTTTAAAGTATGATCCATGTTTTCAACGTATTTTTTAACGAGAATTTCGAATCTGTTGCCTCCAGAATGATATTTATATATTTCCGGGTATGCATTGCGATTTCCCGATGAAAATTCACGAAAATCGCACTACCAGCAAGCAAACAGCTATGCATTGACTGTAATCTAGCATGTAACACATGCACACACTGAACTTGAAGGACAGGATTATGACCATAAAATCCCGACAAAAACTGAAAATGGGGGATGATTCTATAGAGTCCTTTGCGATAATGTTCCCGTTTCCCAGAAAATCATAGCTGACCCAGGTAAAAAGATTTTGGTATGGAAGTGATCTGGGAAAATATCTGGGATATAGTCTATGAGTGGTTTATCCCATAGTATAGACGAAGTATTGGTAATGAGACTATCCCATACTTCAAGTATAGATACTTAGAGTATGGTTGATGTATAAAGCAGGATTCCTAAAGTATATCTGAAGTACAGAAAGTATTCCGTATTTGGACCTGCCATGTTAGGACTTAATAAGGTTTAAGCAGGGTCTATACAGGGCTTATTTGTATACGATTCAGGTCCTACTTTAGTCCTTCCAAGTCCTGCATATTTCCAATTTCAGCACTTTTAGGTCTTAAGCAGGACTAGAGGTGAGAACCTGTTTTGGACCTGCCAGGTCCTGCCTGAATAAAAGTTTTGGTCTTATTTTGAACCTGCATTTGTAGGACTTGAGTAGGCTTGAGGCGGATCTCTACAGGAAATAAAAACAACGCTTCATTTTATTCAACAAAGAATTTACAAGTTCTTACCCTATTATTTTTTGTTCTTTAGAGCTTCATCAGTTCCCTTCTAAGAATCTCTGAAATCTGGATTCCCGAATCTGATTTGAATCTAGTTTTTTATTTTGAACCCACAGTCGTTTGTATAGGTTCATTTGGCATCTTAAACGGTCATTTTTATAAGAAAACAAGAAGTATATCAGTATGCTAATATGAATTTCAATATATTTGAAACTTATAAGCGTACTTCTTGATGCGAATTTCAAACATTGAAATTTTAAACACACAATCAATTATTTTAAGTATTT
>WSXT02144437.1:0-10407 GCA_011762715.2 Neuroterus valhalla
CAAAAAATTTTTGGAATAAATTTCAAGGCAAGTTCCGACATGAAATAAAGGTACACAATGATGGACGATCCTTTTTTATTCATTTATTTCAACAGGGAATTTTCGTAAATTGGAAAAACCAAATTTTCAAACTTCGCCTTTACTATAATAATTTGTCTCTTGGAAATTTGTTTAATCATTGAATTCTAAGGATCTTAAGCGGGAAATAATGAGAGGAATGTCGGAAGAAATGTATCTGATTAAAAATACGTGTGGAGAAAGTAAATTGTAATTTGAATATAATGAGAAAGACGGAATCTGAATATGAATGAGAGAGATTTTAATCTCAACGTCATATAATGCAGCGGTGAATTTCTTATAAAGTTTGAAACATGCTATGTATTTTCAATTCATCTCGAAAGGATGATATCACTCTAAAAAAAGTATTCTGTATTGCTCTAGTAAAGTTTTAATGTTGCTTAAGCGAGTGAAGTTGCATTTTTGATAAATTCTAGTCTTTCACGCTACCAATTTTCGTGCAGTAATTACTCATGAAATGAAAAAAGAACATGAAGCTAATGGGTAGGATAAAACCGAATGAAACTTCATAACTCGGGCGCTGGGGGAAAACTTGATAAAAATTAATCGCTTTCAAACTTCCTGGCAGCCTAATTCCTTCTAGTAGTTTGAAATAAAAAAATGGTTAATGAATAAAATTTGCTTTATTCTTCAATACAATTATTCATCAGTAGAAAAATACCTTATAGTTCAATGTAGTACCCTTTCTCGATTTCAAAAATGCCTAGAGTATTTATTTTGAATTTATTTTCATTGTAGGTAAATTTATATCTCAACATGAAGAAATATTTGAAAATCTTTTCACTTTATGCCGAGAGACGGAAATCCCATAATATGTAGAATGCAACCTCGGGCAAGAAGTGAAGTGTTAGTCCAAGACGACAGCAGTATGCTTTCACAAACGTGGGTCGACTTTACGATTCTTTTCTGTCGAATAAATGTCCTATTAAGGTGAAAAATCTACACAAGAAATAAAAAAAAAAACACTTCAGAAAACGCGATGAAAACACACAATAAGCTTTAATACACGGATAGACACAGTTTTGCATTTGAGGAAGGTTTGAGTTGACTTATCATTATCGGTGTTTGACTAAGTGTGGCGAGTAAAGAGGAATAAAGCTAATTTGTCCTATTAAGGTTTCATTAAAGCTTGCATGGATAAAAATATGTTCTTTCTTATTCGTTTGAAAATTCTCTAGAAAACCTATTTTTTATCAGTAGTTTTTCGTTCTCATGTGCATCAGATTGATGTATCATTTCAGTTAAGAGGAGTATATTTCAGTTTGTTCAATAAAGTCTAGTTTCCTATTTATTTCATTTCTTTTTTGATATAAAACGCTTAAGCTCATTTGCTAATTATAGTAAGTGCATCAACTGTCAACAGGATTTTCCTCTACTCCCCTAATCAGGGAATGAGTTTCTCCCGCTCAATATCCTAGCAATACGCCCATGACATCCCTTATTTATAAGGGTATAAGGGTAACGCAAGAAATAAATTTTCCTTGTCAATCATTCTTTGTTTGAAGGAAGCAAAAATCGTTTTATCATCGTACGCAGCTCTCTTGGAATATTAGTATTGTGATCAATAAAAACAATCATACTTTTGTCTGTTTCTCGAGCTATATCCCTTATCGATTATATATCTTGTATTTTTTCTAAATTTTGTGCTCTACGTTAGTATAAAACATTTGGGTATTTTTGTATAAATAATATATTGATTGAAATAAAAATCGTTATTTCTGAAAGTGTGATAGTATAACTATAAAGATGGATTTTTGTTGTTTTTATTGTAGGTACTTTGAAGATAATGGCGATGGAAGAATCTACCTTCCCTCGTTTAATAGTACCTGCTTCCCACACGGCACTGTCTGGCGACTTGACAGTTATTATCTTGGATTTTCCATCAACAGATCTCATAGGACCACCAGAGGAAGTAACAACAACAACGACGACGACAACAACAACAAAATCTCCCATGGATGGGGATAACGAAGATTATGACTTGTCAAAACACGAGCACACAATGCACGGTCCTTATGTTCTTAGGTTTGTGAATCTTATTTCAATTGGTAGGGCTATTTGTAAGCACTAGGGTGGTCCAAAAATATATTAGAAAATTTTTTTTCGAATTTTTATGCAAAACGCCTGAGAATTCGTTCGAATCCACAGAAAAATAAACGCATTTGAAAAAAAAAATTATAATATTTAGAGGTGGCCCAAGCCCCACGAAGTTCAAGACGTCACCATCTCTCTTCACAATCAGTCACAGAATGCGAATGAAATATTACTTTTCAAATATCACCCCCATAACTCTACTTACGGTCACGAAAAAACCCCATAAGTAAAAAAATGGGGTTTTCGAGTTTTTGTCGCTAATTAGGATTTTTTCTGGTTTTTTTAACGCAGATTGTTCCAAATGCAAGGAATACTACTTCATACTGATAATAAGATGTTTATTCAAATTTTTCAAACAATTTATTATTGTTTTTAGCAACTTCCTCCTAGAAAAGGGTTAGAAAGTCAAGGTTTTTTTCTGGAGTGTTGAACTTATTTTAAACATTTCAGTTCAAGTGAGGTACTAATCAATGAAAAATAACAAAAATAACTGATTTAACAATTTGCCATTAATTATAAATGCGACAAAGTTGCGGTTTTTTCCGAAATTTTCAACTTTTTGTCCACTTTTCACTCAAAGTGAGTAATTATTTTATTTTATTCAGCAAAAAAAATTCTTTAAACAAATTATAAATGTTTATAACTATTTTCTTCTAGATAAATACTACATAGTTGCGAGTGTTTCCTGAAATTTTTTACTTTTTATTACTTTTCAATTAGATTAAAGTAATAATTATTTCAAGTTAAAAGAATATTTTTTTAAACAATTATTATCATTGCTAATAATATTTTTTGTTCCTAATGATAGAAACTGGCGGTTTTTTCTAAACTTTTCAATTTTTTCCCCACTTTTAACTTGACGTGAGTTAATATTTAATTTGATTGAACACAAATAATTCTTTGAACAAATGATTACTGTTTATGGCTATCTTCTCTAAGATTAGTGCTAAAAAGTTGCGGTTTTTTCTGAAATGTTTAACTTTGCTTTACCTTTCAGTTGTGAACGAATAATGAATAAACATGAGAGAAAATCATATTTTAAATAGTATTGTATTATTTTAGGTAAATTATTTCGGTTCTTTTCCCAATTTTTGACAAAAATTAATTAAATCTGAAAAGCTGAATTCATTTAGTGAAATTTGAATTTCGAATTCTCCACTAAAATTATGGATCTTCAACGCAAAAATTGAATTTTTTAGGAAGTAGTTCAACTTCCAACCAAAGAGTTTAATTTCCGACCTAAAAATGTAAACTTTTCATCGAAAATATAATGGTTGATATTCCGGAAAAAAAATATTTTTATTTTAAATAAAAAACAATCTGATTTCTCATTCAACCTAATTCAATCTAATTGAATTTCATTCAAATTCGATTCAGTGCAAAGTTGGACATTTCAGAAAAAACCACAACTTTCTAGCACTTTTCTAAGAGAAAATGGTTATATCCAATAATAAATTGTTCAAATAAGCATGCTTGTTAATTATTACCTCACTAATTGAAAAATGAGCAAAATTAATTAATCTAAAAGAAGATAGCGAGAAAAAATTTCAATTTGTTTAAACAATTCTTTTTGATATATTAAATTAACTAATCACCTACTTTAAGTAAAAAGTGAACAAAAAGTTGAAAATTTAAGAAAAAACCGCAACTTTGTAGCATTATTCTCAGAGGATATTGTTATAATTAATTCCAAATTGTTTAAACAATTTCTTTCGTTAACTCTAATTGATTATCACCTCGCTTTAACTGGAAAGTTGAAAATAAGTTGAAAAATTCAGAAAAAAACCTTGACTTTCTTACCCTTTTCCAAGAGAAAGTTGCTTGAAACATTATTAAATTCTTTAAACACTTCAAATTAACATTTGATTACCAGTGTAAAGTAGTATTTCACATATTTGAAACAATCTGCATTTAAAAACCGCAAAAAAATCATAGTTAGCATCAAAAACTCGAAAAACACATTTTTTAACTTATGGGGGTTTTCCGGGACTCTATAAAACAGACTTATGGGGTGATATTTGAAAAGTAATATTTTATTCGCATTCTGTGACTAATTTTGAAGAGAAATGGTGAATTTCGAACTCGATTCACATAATATTGAGAATCCTGAATAAAATTTACGGAAACATATTTTTTTCTTATGAGATAAAATAATAATAATAATAAAAATAATAATGCGTTTATTTTTTTGTGGATTCGAACAAATTTCCGGGGGTTTTGCATAAAATTCAAAAAAAATTTTTATACCACCCTAGTGAGGACTCAATAATCACAAATGAGGATAAACGATCGAATGTTTATGAAAGCATGAAACTTGGTGTGTATTCTTCGTAACAAACTTTTAAAAGAAACACGTATTTACTCAATAACGAGGGTAACCAATACTCACAAGTTTTAAATAAACAAGCCAGCCACAGTTTTTCTTAAGATCTTCTTTTATAATATGCTAGATACAAAAAGAGGCAAACTGTTATTTACGAAAAAGTCTATCAAAACTTCTATGTAATTTTTAGGAGTTCGCAGAAGCGTATTCGAGCAAAAATATTTCAATTCGCTTATCTGTTTTAATTTTCTTCCGTATCAATGACCGAAATCTAAGGAAATCTAGAAATTCGGAAATTCGACATTAAGGACCACAATGTTGGAAGTTCTTTTTCAGTCCGATTTTTCGCAAGTTTGGATTGAATTGCAGCTCTTGACATTTCAAATCGACGAAGAACAAAATTTGCTATGTTCTATTCTTCTTTTTTTTTATTTGTGCTCAAAAATAAGGGGATTTGGTTTTTTATGATTAATTATTCTCTCAAATCCTGTAGCATACGAGACCTTTTCTCGAGACCGTTTGCTGACAGCTTTGGTTTTTTCTTTCTTGATAATCTTGAACCGCTTTCAGAGTGTTTCAAGAAAGTTAGATTTTTTCAGATAATTTTTCGTGCAAAATTTCGAAAGATGGATGGAGAACTTTTTGTGGAGTTCCTTTACTCTAAATCCCTTTGACCGGAATTCTGGTCAATTGCACCGGAATTTTCCGTCCAAGTAGGATCAGAATTTTTCGCGATCTGAAATCTAGATTGCGCTAGTGTCGCGAACTGATGCAAGGAGGTCGAATTTTTAAGATGCATTCTAATTTAAGCATAAAAGTGATTTCACGACTGTTTTGCGAAGCACAAACTCAATAGTTAGTATTTAAAATTATAATTGATCAGAAACAAAGTGTTCAAAATTGAATTTTTATCGTAAAGAGTGAAACAGCACGTTCTTTGTTAAAACTGTTTTTTCTTGGAGAAACTATTATTCAACCATATAAAGTATGTTTCAACACATTTTCAGGTTAAATAAATTTTAAATTATGTTTACTCTGAAAGATCTGATTCATTATATACAGAGAATATGAGTCATAGACGATGATAATTGAAATATCATATCTAACCTAACTCTAAAGTTATGCTTTTTTAGATATTGAATATTTCTTGTATAAATTGACGTATGCATAATGATTTCGAGCGTCAATAAAAGTTTATTAACATTTTAATATACTGGAACTTTCATGATGTACTAAAGAAATTTTATTTTGAGAAAAATTAGCTCTGGCAGTAAGGGTTTTTTTTCTTTGTATACGATTGAAATTCCGTCACAAACACTTTGTTTTCGATAAGCACTTTTTTGCATTGTTCGCTTATTTTTCAGAATGCAAGAAAATATAATTGTGAACTAATTTTCATGCACGAATTAAAACTGTAACTCACTTGCACTAGTTTACATATTGACCGCATTAAAATAAATTATAGAAGGCGTCATGCGATTCGGCGGTTCACAATAATCTCCCTGGTCCAAGCTTGGACTGGAAAACGCTTTCCGGGTCCATTGGACCAGAAAATCCATTAGACCAGAATTGCAAGTTTGGTCATTGCTTTGGCCGGAATTCCGTTCCAAGAGATTTAGAGTGTTGTAAGGGGCGATTTTGTTTTTAAACTGATTTTTGTATATCTATTACTTTTCGTGCAAACACCCAAAATTATTCATTTTTATAAGAATGGTCCCCATTTGGTTAATTATGAACTTTTTATTATTTTTTGGGAGATATAGAATAAATGAGAAAAGGATCAATTTTATTATCTTTATTATTCTGGAAAATTCGGGAATTTCAGAAGGTTGGTATTGTTAATATCACTCCCTGAATGGGTGCAAATTTCAATTTTTCAGACTTTATATTTCAAATTTGAAGGTAATAGCTCAATTTTTGAAGCGAGACCAATTCCCCAACTTTACTTGGGTTGATAGGTTTTTTAAGTTATTTCAAGTTTTGAAGTGAAGTTAACTTCCTCTCAGCTCGACAGCTTAACCCAATTTAGCTTATTATATGAACTCGAATAAACTGAGTTGTAAACTCATATCACTTTAAGCCTTATATAAAATGGTGAAATTCTCTAATTCTTTTCTCTCTCTCTAATTCTCAAAAAATGCATTTTTCTCAGTTTTTAATCATAGAAAATCACCAACGAAATCGATAAAATTAAACTCGTCCATCCCCTCCTAGAAATTGATTCAGGTGCTAATGAAAGTTTGGAATAAAAATTATTTTTTAAAACACATGCATGATTTCAGTCCTTTACGATGTCGTAAAAACTTTGAGGAAATTTTGGTTGCAAATAATAGAATTTGACGGTCATTCATTGATTTATTTATTACGGTAAATAACCAAAAATTTCCGGAAATTTATGGAAATCCATTGAAATTTTCAATTTTGTATTACTTATCATTCATTACCTGTGGAATTACTATGAATGACCAAAAATTTCCATAAATTCACCATATTTTCTTGTAAAATTACCATAAATTACCGTAAATTTCCATAAATGTCCGGGAATTTGTGAAATTGTAAAAATTGAATTTTGGGTGATTTATGGTGTGTCACCATATTTTCCTGTGAAATAACCATGAACGACCGAAAATTTTCATAAATTTCCGGAGATTTTTGGAAATTGTAAAAATTGAATTTTGGGTGATTCAGGGTATGTCACCATACTTTCCTGTAAAATTACCATAAATGACCGAAAATTTCCATAAATTTCCTGAAATTCATGGAAATTGTAAAAATTGAATTTCGGGTGATGTATGGTAAGTCACCATATTTTCCTGTAAAATTACCATAAATTACCCAAAACTTTCATAAATTTCCGGAGATTTTCGGAAATTGTAAAAATTGAATTTTGGGTGATTCATGGTAAGTCGCCATATTTTCCTGTAAAATTACCATAATTGACCGAAAATTTCAATGAATTTCCGGAGATTTGTGAGAATTGTAAAAATTGAATTTGGGTTATTTATGGTAAGGCACCATATTTTCCTGTAAAATTACCATAATTGACCGAAAATTTCAATGAATTTCCGGGGATTTGTGAGAATTGTAAAAATTGAATTTGGGTTATTTATGGTAAGGCACCATATTTTCCTGTAAAATTACCATAAATGACCCAAAATTTTCATAAAGTTCTGGAGATTTTTGGAAATTGTAAAAATTTAATTTTGGGTGATTCATGGTGAGTTACCATATTTTCCTGTAAAATTACCATAATTGACCGAAAATTTCAATGAATTTCCGGAGATTTGTGAGAATTGTAAAAATTGAATTTGGATTATTTTTGGTAAGGCACCATATTTTCCTGTAAAATTACCATAAACGACCCAAAATTTTCATAAAGTTCTGGAGATTTTTGGAAATTGTAAAAATTGAATTTTGGGTGATTCATGGTAAGCTACCATATTTTCCTGTAAAATTACCATAAATGACCGGAAATTTCCATAAATATCCGGAAATTTGTGGAAATTGTGAAAATTGAATTTTGGGTTATTTATGGTAAGTCGCCATATTTTCATGTGAAATTACCATAAATGGCCGGAAATTTCCATAAATTTCAAGAAAATTATAGAAAATTTATTATCGAATTTTGAACTTCTTTGCGATCATGCTACCTTTTTTCGAAAACCAATATTGGCTGAAATCATGACTGTATTTCGAGAAATGCCTGAGATCATCGATTTGTAAAAAAAAATATCGTATGCGCCAAGGGGGAGAGGATAATGTACTATTCCAGATTCACTGTGAATTTTTTTATTGATAGTCTATTATTATATTCTATATTTTATTATCCCCAGACAGTTATAAAAGGTACATTTTGATAATAATTATTCAAATTGGCTTGTGTTCGAAGAAACTCGATGTTCAAAAACTTGGAGTCAAAGCAGTGTAAATGATTCGATTGCAACAATCAGAAATGGTTATAGTATAATATTGGTAATGGGAATCCAATTAATCATTGTTGTCTTTGTTTCTAGCGTTCTGAGACTGGATGAATTTACGTCAGAGTTGGTTGGCCAAGTTCCCGTCGAAACTCAGTCGCTCATAGGTGGCAATATCTCCCTGACCATCCCCTGTGGCTTTTTCTCTCGAGGGGGAACTTACTCTATTCGTCTTCAATCAAAGTCGGCTCCCCCGCCTCCAAAATTTGCCAACATTGCGAATCTCCACCAAGTTCAGGTAAATGAATTCCCTCAATCACTCCTAGTCCAATATATTTAGTCGGATTCATATATAATTATGTATTATTGCAATTCATTGGGTAATAAAATTTTTTTCGACATCTTTAGGGTGCCATATAGGGAGCTTAAATCCAAGTTTTCAATCATCAACCCCTTGCAGGTTGACCGACATCTTGAATTAAGGGGTGATTTCTTGTATCGCGTATAACAGTCGTATTTTTCATTCAATCAGGAAAACAGTTGATAACATTCTTCATGGGAAAAATGAGTTCTGCAAATTAGTATATTTGATGTTCTCTCGTATTTAGCTTATTTGTTGCTTAAAAATTGATAATAAAAATGAAAAAAGGGTTGAACATTTTTTTAGGTCAAATATCTTTTTTCTCGGTGCTATCACAAAACTGCTAGAACAAAAGTTGTGATGCACACGATCCTCTACAATTTTTGTTTAAACTTTTTTTTTAAGAGCTTAACATTTTTTCTCTTCCTTCTTTATTTTTTTCAATTAAATATAATTTTGAATATTTTTTGTGTGCATGATGTATATTGCAATTATCTTTTATTTTTTATTTTGAATTTTTCTTGTTTTTAAACTTAAGTTTGATTATTTTTTATTGGCATTTCAATGAAAAATTCTCAAAAATGGAGAATGAGAACATTTTTACAGGAATTCGATAACAAAACTTAATCACTAGATGAAATTGTGAGATTCATGTTACAAAACTAACAATCTTTAATTTATGAATATGAAATCTGTAATGGAATTTCAAGGTTCTTGATCAGTTCAAGTTTTTTTTGTTTCAAAAATTTACAAAAAATTGTTATATTTATTCAACAATTTCACACTACTGTAAACATGCCTAGCTATTTCAACGTCGCATCAGTATTTTGTCGTTAATTTGTTCAAATAACAAGAATGGTGAATGAACAACTTTTGGTATTGATCTCCATTTACCAAAAATAATTTTTGGATTATCATAATCATTTACCGACGAATTTCAAGTCTCATGCATCTTATTTTAATATATTTATCTAAATTTTCTTTCAGAAAATTATGTGGTGCTGAACTTTGAGTTATTTTTGTTCAACAGTTTTACGCTACTGTAGATATGCTGTTAATAATATTCAAGACACAGAAACATTGTTTGTAGAATTCAGAATATAAGAACACTTTTTGAAGCATTTCAAAATGAAACATTAGCAATTAAACACAAGATTTTTCTCAAGAAAACTTAAAAATAACTCACGCAATTTGAAAACTTTCGAGTAGAAAGGTTTTGGATATTTTTCACTGTGAGGGAAATAGATTGAAATTTATTGAGCTCTGTAAGAATTTATTTTCGAAAGTGAATATTTATTGATAAACTGAAACAAAAACTCCTATGACCAAACATCGAATCTCGACTGAATGAGAATATTATTTGATATTAGTTATTTAACTTACCTGTTATTATAATTTTAGAAGTGAGATAAATTACCTTGAAAAAAAATCAAGTACTTCTTGACTCAAAGTTTTCATTTCACGTGAGTTTTTTTATTTATTCATTTTTTTCAAATGAATGTTTCTTGCCTATGTAATATTGTTATGTTGAAGTTTAATTATAATTTGAACCATACAAACAATATTTTAATATCATCAGCAGCATGTCTACAGTCGCGTCGTTAAAACGTATAAATTCGATGTTCAGATATTCA
>WSXT02144448.1:0-10406 GCA_011762715.2 Neuroterus valhalla
CCCGTCAACATATCTCCGTGCCAAGCTACTCACCGAGTTGGTAACCCTTAATATTCACGCTCACGACGAATCTCGTTTCCATAGAGTTGAAGCTATTTCTTCATTTCACGTGTTAGGATGTTGTGTGTTTACTCTATATCACGAGATATTTATCCACACTCTTAGTTCGCATTGAAATAGTTTTTAATGACACATATTCTGACACCCTTTTTGAGAAATAGGCTGAGAAAGTTTCCCCTATAAGTTTTGCCATCAGATTTCATAAAGCAGTTATAGTAAACGAATGCAAATTTAGATTTTCTTCTCATGAATGGTCTCATTTTATAAAAGTAATCAACTGAAAATGTCTTACCAATGACTTCTTTTTATCATATTTATTTCAATTGACATGAAATGTTTACCATTCAAGCGATTCCTATAAACAAAAATGTACATTCCCATCTGCCATTCATGAATAGCCTCATTTTTTTAGGATGATATCTTACGCTGAGATAACAATCGCATTGAGCATATTCCTTATGGTTTTCAAGCTGAGATTTTGGTTACTGAAGTCTGCCTAGAGTAGATTTGTAAACGCGGATTTGTCGATCACCACATTAAAATATGCCTTGATGTTCAAACTGCTTCAAAGGCTCACTATCCAGAGGAGATTACACTTGAACTTGTGTGGAGTTGCGTTTGTAAAATTTTCGAACTTCAAAAAACGGACTCGGTTTCGGGTCAAGAAAACAATGAGGGAAACGGAAGAGATTACACACTTGAAAAAAATGGGACTATAAAGGCCCTTAACAGACCTAGACGACACTCTGGTGTCTCGTGTGCATCGGCTAAGCATGTCATCGAAAAATGGCTCCCGGAGGAACGCTCGAAATATTGGGGTGTGGCGAGAAGAATTATACACTCTAAACTTCCTTTAAAAAAATCATTTCTAGAAAGTCTAAAAACGCATGAACATGGACTGGTACCAAGCTAAAGAAGTGATAGAAACGCCTTTGGATCGCCCTGCTCGAAAAAATACCTGGCTCACATTGAAATTGAAAACAAATTCTCAATTCAAGAGGTTAGAAACTTCTGCGATCGATCTCGTCATCCAACTCCGAAAGAGAATAGAGCCCCGCTATTCCAGTCTTACAAGCTGTTAGTCATCTCAAGGCAAACTAAACATCATTTAAACAAATTTGTAGATAAACGAAGTGATGCATGCTGTGGAAGTGAGCACCCCAAAAAACAAAAGAGGCTCCTTATAATCAACGAATTACATTTTCTAAATCACGCGGAGCAAAGACGGAATAGTCAAACTGCGGAACTATAGTGAAAATAAGGCCAAATATAGTACTAAGTCTTCTATTTCTATTTTATATTGTATTGTGTTTGTATTCATAACGGAAAAGTTCCTTAAAGTAGATAGCTCTCTAAGGAATAAGACAGCGAATGTTCATCACACTTGTCTGGAAGCTGTCGTGGACTTTAGTCACCACACCTCATTTATAATATAAGCCCAGACGTTGATAACAAGAAGGATTTAACATCATGGGAGAAGGGGGAAGTAGGCTGTTGAGGGTGTGTTGGTGGGAGGAGGAGAATAGGAAAGAGGGGGGAAAAATGGAGGATGGGAGAGAAAAGTATTTTCGAAATGGATGAAGTGAGGAGAAGTCGGCATGGTGAGAGAGAAGGCAGAAGGGGAGGAGAGGATAAGAGAGTCAAGGTATAATGAGAAATATGGGTTGATTATGCCAATAGAGAGAGCCCAGTATTTGTGTGAGAAAGGAGAGAAAGGAAGCCAGGAAATAACAGCAAGAATGAAATGTGGAAAGCGGTATGCAAAGGTGGAACACTGTTTAGAAGAATGCGAGGAGTTTGAGAGGAGTGAAATTAGTATGGAATTAATACTGCATGGAAAAGGGGAGAAAAGGGCGTTTGCATGGGCGAAGGGGGTGTTGGGCAAGATGAAGGAGAAGAGAAGGAAGGAGGAGGAATGGAGATGGTTGTGTGAGAAGGAGAAGAAGTAGATGTAAGAAATATGTAAATAATGTAAATAGTAGATAAGGAATTGCAAATAAGGCATTGAAGATGAAAAATTGGTAGGAATCGCGGAGGCAGAGTTTTGCAATGTGAGGCTAGCGAAATGTAAGATTAAGGAACAAGTATGTAACAAAAAGACTGCAAAGCACTCATAAATACTGACCAAGATAATGAAACATAGCCAATACACTCCAGAACTAAATGATTGCAAATCGAATCATAACATCGGTAAGGTATAGTATAGTATCTATACAGTATGTACATGCTTGAAACATAGGAACGTTAATTCATGGAGACTAAATCAAAACAACCTTTATCGTATGGAGAGCTCATCAAATAACTTAATAGACCTCTGGAATTAAAAATGTCAAAAATTACCTTAAGTGCTACAATAACAACAATATATAAATAAAGAGGATATAAGTTTTCTGGGGTTGACAATTCGTTAGATAAGTTTCGCTCCGACCACCGTGATTGCTATTTCGATATATATTGATATATCGATATATTGCAAATCGAGATCTTCCATGTAGGTAAGGATAATTCTTCTCGAGCCTCCTCTTTTTCACAGAAGGTCTATCTACCACTGATCCATAAATATTCAACTTACCTGTTCCTCCTTAGTACGAGCGTCTCTTTGTATATCCGCCCATAAGACGAAGTCAGGACTCCTCTGATGTAGGTTGTTTCGGCCACTCTCAGGCCCACTGATGAGGGTGGTCTAAGAATCATGTCTTTCTTTCCTTTGTTTAATGATATTTAGGCAGGTCTCATGATTCTTGAATTTTGTGACAATGGTGGGCCGTCGCTAGGTGGCTTGCGACATTCAAGGCAGCTCGATTGAATCTTAAGATGTGTTGCAGACTGCTATTCTCAAGATGAGCCTCGAGAGCGTTAGCAATATGGCCCATCATTTTAGAAAGATTTTACAAATACCTCTAAGGTAGACCATGTATTTTAAGAGTTGTAGCATGTGCAGCCTACTCGAGAGACTGTCATGTAGCCTCAAGGTAGGGAAGCTGTATGCTGCGAGAATGATTACTTTTCGTGAGAGCCTTAGAGTCTTTGCACAGCTTATGAATGTTTGACACATTCAATGCAATAGTTGCCTCGACAGTGCTGATCTGGAATGCATTGGTGGTGATTCCTTTGTTGACGCCAAAATAAAGACGTCAGCAGCTTAAGGGCAGATTTAATCCCCTGAGGCACCGCTAAGGTGGCTGCCTCGGAGACTGTGATCTTAAAATCCTACGCAGCATTTACTGGAGTGTTCTTATGAGCAAGATTGGTCGCCCGGAACAAACGATGTCCATTTTCCACGGACCTATTTCTTATTCCCCTGTTTAATGACTTCTGAATCATTCACAGGGATATCTGTACATGTCTGGTGAATAGAAGCCTTAAACGCCTCAGTAGGAATTAAACTCTCCGGTAACTACTGAATCCGAACAAAATCGGAGCGCGTGTTCGATATCAATTTTTTATCTGCAATTGTTTCATTTGAAAAAAAATATTGTTCTAATCGATCTTAAAATAAATTTATTATATCTGAAAGCGAGAATACTATATTCATCATTCACGGGATTGAAGTTCGCAATATCAGTTAACGAACGACACGAGAAGAATAGAATGAGAAATCTTCATTACCTTGCGAGTGAGCCTGATTTTTAGAACACTAACATTTTTGTAGTTAGAACAGCTAAACCAAATGAATCCTTCACGAAAACCAAGGAAAATATTCGATCGTTGTTTATGTTATTTCGCAACTGGTACAATCTGAAGCTGGAAAATAACACAATTTTCATCAATCATGATCTAAATGTCATTTTTTCTTCCATTTTTTCAATATCAAGGGCTACAATTGAATAACTTCAATTGAAGTCGTGTAAAAAATATCTATATGCACAGAAGCTATTGCAGATGAAAAATCAATTTAAAAAATAATCGATAACCTTTTGGGACCTCGGTTATTCTCCATTTATACATTGTGCGGACATGCATAGGTACCAGAATAAATTAATTCTCATACCGATTTCCCCCTAGAAATAGGAACAAATTTAGTGAAATCCGACAACTGCTTTTCCCCGAAAAACTATTTTCCTCCAGCAGATTCATCAAATGAGAACTTGATTGAAGTATAACATTCGAAAACATTATTCTACAATCTCAGAATAAAGAACACGAAAGCGATAGTATGGACATATTGATGAGATAGGAAAAAATAAAACATGGAAATCAAGTTCAAATGCTGCAAATTGATGAATGTGAATTTAACTTTTGAGCCATTTCAAAAATGGAGTTCATAGTTTTGTCAAAGAGTTAGGCAGTAGATTCCTAAAGTGATACAAGAATGTGCCTTCTTAATCTCAGGTTGTAATTGATTTTATAGGCGTGCATCTCTCACTACGGAAGACACTCAAAGCTTAAAAGTTTTATGCAAAGGATTATTGAGAATGAGTTTTCTTCCACGAAGCTTGAACCGGACTGCAATGTCTTTGGTCACAAACTGTCACTATTCGGTTGAGTATATACTCATAAGCTTTCTTGTGAGAGAGGAAGGGAGAGATCGAAACCATTTACCCATAAATATTGTTCTCCTTTTGTAAATATTGGACAGACCAGTGTTTTGTACGTATAGAGTCATGTACTCATATTAGGACAGATTGTGGATAAAGTGGATGCAGGCATTCGACACGAGCGTGAGTTTTATTACTAAACCGTCGGTCAAAGCATCATATACTAAACTGCCGTAGTCAAGGTAGAGCAGAATCAGTATTAAAACAAAAACTATCCAAGTGAAGGTACGTAGAGAGTCCTTGTTCCTGTATATTAGTCGTAATAATACTCCGTTAGTTTTTCTCGAGATATTCTGTGTCTGCTACTCCCGAGACAAGGTAAGGTTATGGATGTGAGCCAGATATTGAACTACCTCAGTTTCACCTGGGTTGAGAGTGAGTTATCGTCCTAGGTCAAAAGGATAACAGATCAATATCCTCTCAAACTGAAGAAAAATTATAACCCAATAAAACTATAACCCCACAAAAATCCCTATCTACGCTGATCTACAAAACGATAATGAAAATATCAAGAAATTGTTTCGAGAACGGAAGATACCTTTCTACTCATATTCTGCAAAGCAAGATAAGCCACAGAAACTTGTCATCCATGGACTAGGATACTCAGCAGGAATATATATTAAGGAGGGCCTAGAGAGGCAAGGACTGCAAACAGTATATACCTCCGACAACCCTGTATGTATGGTTGTTCTGCATAAAGAGGCAAATATCCAGCATGTCTTCAAAATCAGGGCTATTTGCTATATGAGGATCAGAAGGGAAAAATGCCGCAACACGAGAAAGGTCACACAATGCAGAAGATGTCAGAAATTGGACCTCGGTGTGTTAAACGCCTAGTAAGTCATCTCACGTCAGACTGTCCAAAACCTAGTGAACAAAATCACAATATGTCAATTGTAAAGGAGAACAACCTGCAAATTACAGTGTATGTGAGACATATAAAAAACATCTCACAAAAGTCGAACTTCTAGAAGTGAAAAGGAATCCCCAACTGCACAAGTATTATCCTTCACCTGTCTACAATAATGATGATGCATCAGTGAATTTTCCACCTCTACTACGAAGCGAAGGGCTGTACATTCTGTCAAGAACAACGATACCTGCAGCAGCAAGAATGGACATCACTACACCAGCTAGCAAAGTTTCGCTAAGACCTAAACAACGTACAGCTGTAACTGAAGCCAAAGAGACGCTAGATATCTAGGATCTTCTAGGAGTCTTCCAGGAAATAAATCAATAATAACTTTCAAAGATTACGAGCATTTCGTGAGTTAGCTGCTAAACTTGGTGGATAGTCCCATCAATCGCGAAAATTTAAAACTAGTACACTGGAACGCCAGTGGTTTAGAAAACAAAAAACTCGAAATACCCGTGTTTCTTGATACCTATGATGTAGATATATTCATGGTTGGAGAAACATGATTTAATAATAAATTGAAAGCGCGACCACCTGGATATGAATGCTTTGGATAGGATAGGCTGAGCGAAAAACCTGGAGGTAGAGTAGCCTTATATGTTAGAAATCATATCCCTTACATTGAAATTAGGCTAGATAACATCAAATCATTTGAAGCACGTGCAATTGAATTAGAAAGCTAAATGTTACTCGTATCTGTATATGCCCTGCCATAAAATCACATTTGCGCAACCGAATTTAAATCCAAAAGCCCGAACCAGTATTGTAGACCTAACCATCAACAAAAACATTGTAAATATTCAGTCAATTGATGTCCTCGAAGAATCGTGCTCTGACCCTTAACCGGACCTAATTTCTCTTAGTGACGACCAACTAAATATAAAATTGCCCTGTTTTCCTAAACTGATAAACTCTTAAAAAGCTGACTGGAAACAGTTCAAAGAACTCATGATCATAAAAATGAAAGCTGGGGAGATATATCGGATTCACTTCGCATCAAGGATAATTCCTTGTGGAAAATGTCCAAGTCCCTTAAAGGGGTAAATAAAACATATATTCCTCCTCTCTAAAGTCCAGACCAAGTCTTTTTTACAGATAAAGATAAGGCTAAAGCAATCACCACTAATTTTAAAAATGTGCATGAGCTAACCGGGGACATGGGAGAACCTGAAAATAATAAAAAAATTAATTGGCAGTACAATGAAATAACTCACCCTGAAATAAACTTAGATGAAATAAAACTGGCTACCCCCAAAGAAATTAAGAAAACTATATGCGAAATGAAAGCAATGAGAGCCCTGGGCTTAGATGACATGCAAAACATTATACTAAAGTACCTGCACAAAAAAGCGATAGTAAAAATAAGCCACATATTCAATGGATTCCTAAAGCAGGACTACTTCCTTGCAGACTGGAAAAAGGCAAAAATACTTCTTATATATGAACCAGGAAAGAATAAGACCTCTCCTTGAAGCTATAGACTTATCAGTCTACTGCCTACCATTAGTAAAATATGTGAAACTGTGTTATCAAACAGACTTCATTATTATAAGCAAATCATAATTCTACATTACCTATTGAAAGTACTTGAAAGGATTTGTATGCAGAAATTAACACCGTACATCAACGAAATCAATATATTACCCCCCAATCAATCAGGGTTTAGGAAGAACTTTTGGTCTGCTACAACTCTTCTTCACGTCTCGTATGAGAAAGGTAGATATCTGGATTGTTCAGAGGTAACCCTGATGCCCTTGTTAGACTTGTCCCGAGCTTTTGAGACCCTTGATCATGGGTTGCTTTTAAGAAATTAGATTCCATAGGAGAAGGTGGGACATCTCTATCCTGGTTTGCAGGGTTCCTCCTTAATAGAAGTCAGTACGTCGCAGTATCAAGCTCGCAGGTTACCTTCATGTTTCCGTGTAGGAATGTGAATAGGGGAGTTCCTCAAGGGGTGGTTAGCAGTCATACCTTGTTCTCAATATATACGAGCAAACATCCTGCCTCTGTGGAAGATTTCTTGAGTGGGGTGAAGTCAATCTCTCAGGAAAGAATAAAAATAACCATACACATGTATGCAGATGATAAACAGGTTTATATCCGTTGTAAGCGGGAAGGCATTTTACCGATGGATAGATTAGGTCATGAACTTTTGCCAAATTTTTATTAATTCTGCCCAGCTTCCAACTTAGGGCTCATCATGCAGTCGAATTGGAGCTTTGAAGAGCACGTTACCAAGGAGGTGAATGCCGCATACATTCGTTTGAGGAAATTGTTTCCGTTTCGTCGTGCTGTTCCAACTAGGACGAAACTCCTATTGAGCGAATCGATCATTTTTCCTCTTTTGACTATGCCCACATGAGCTGTGGGCTTTTCATGAGCACGCCACCGAAGGAAAGGATTCAGTGAGTGCGAAATTCCTGTTTAAGATTCGCGTTTAGTATAAGGAAATTTGATCATATCTCCCCCGCTTCAAATGAATCAGGTTGGCTTAACATGAACCAACGGTGGAGATTGAATCTCTGTGTTCTTGCCTTCAAGGTGTGGTCACGGAAGACCCCGATTTATTTAAGAAATCTCATTTCCAGCGTGAAGGAAAGTCGTGTAAGAAAGTCTCTAGTTACTACACGTAATAGGAAATTTTCTGTTCCGTTAGTTTGCTGTGCGAAAGCAAAAGCGACGTTTTCGTGCTTAGCACCTCGCTTATTGAATGATCTTGAACACCCTATTGATTCGTATAGCATTCTTCTTGTCAAAAAAGAGATGTATCGAAGATTGCGTTCGGAACTGTGAATTTCATATAGGAATCTACGAAATAAAAGAAAACCGCTATTTGAGACATCCGTGATATGTATTAGTCTTACTGCACTATTATTCCTTCATTTAAAATTACGATTACATATCTTAATATTCTTGTGTTATTTTCTTAACTCCCTTAATCTGCTATCTAATATACATATCTCATGCAACGTAATTAAGATCTGTTATTATTATTATTATTTAAATTATTATTATTATTATCATATTAGTACAAATTTCAATATTGAGCACAGTACAGCTGCCCTGATCCTTGACATGGAGAAGGCTTTTGACACTGTATGGCATAAGGGACTCATAGAAAAATTAAAAAATTATAATTTACCGTAATACCTAATTAGAATTAGAGATAATTACTTCTGTGATAGAACCTTAGTAGTAGAAGTTAATAATAAATTGTTGACTGGAAAACCTATCGTAGCAGGAGGACCGCAAGGCTCCGTCCTTGGGCTAGTATTATTTTTATATTACATCAATGAAGTACCATGGTCTAGCGATGTAAAAATAGCCTTATTTGCTGATGACACAGCAATTTATACAGCGTCTCAGGGGAAAAAGATTGAAATGATGAAATCACAAATGTATTTACAAGAGTTAGAAAAATACTTTGTTGAATGGAAGCTTTAGATAAACACGGACAAGTCTGAGTTTGTGTTTTTTCTCAAAATAATGGCGATAAAAATATTCCTGAATTTACAATGTATAATAAGTTGTAAGAATGCTGCAGTAATAGGCTCTCTTTACTCGCTATTATGCAGTGAAAGAAAGATGAACATACACAATGAAATTATTATCTATAAAAAGGTCATCAGACCGATAATTTTATATGTGGCACCTATATGGGGAAGTACGTACAAAACAAATATTGATAACCCTAAAAGATACAGAATAAGTGCCTGAGAATTTCCATTGATGCAAAAAGAGGAATGAAAATCGCAGAGTTGCATGCTGTCTCTCCCAATTCTGAAAGATACATCTGCGCCACGTTACGAAGATGCACCTTCCAAATCGAATAAAAATTACCGCAGCACCTGCTACAAAATTGAAAGCATATCTACTCATAACCTCAATTCTAGCAGCCTTAGGTTGCTAAAGTAACTGTACATATTGTTAATGCATAAGGTTAAGTTAAGTTTAGTAATTTGTCATGATTCATCAAATTAGTTAAATTTTTACTAATTTTCTCCTAATGGATAAGATTTAAAACTATTAAAATAACAAACATCATAAATTCGATAAGATCTCAAAATTTATCTCGGGTAGAGTCGCCTAAGATTGGAACCAAAAATTCATATCACGCCTATGTAACCAAAGAATTCTCAAGAACAATAAAGAAGATTTTGAATGAAAAACGTTCAGGTAAATCCTAAAAACAACAGTAATTTTATAACAATCAATCATTCTTGGTTGACGATGAAGATCACCAGAGACACGTGAGCCTCAAACATCAACATTAAATCTGCAGATAATACTTTTGGTTATAAAACTAGGCATGATCTTATCCAATAATCTTTATTGAGACATATTATTTGAATGAAACCGAGTGGGGCTCTTTATCTAGTTGAACTTTCCTGAAGACCCCAATCTTTTTTAATATTAAAAGAATCTCAATTACATCCAATCCAACTTATGAGCATCAAGAATTGTATGTGGCAAGTGACTTTTCCATTTGAAATCCACACAAGCTTTCACATGTTTCAGCACCACATAGCGTATGGTGTTCCGAATCGTAAGTATGAAAATCCGTTATTGTCTGCGACGCCTGTCTTGTGCATCTGTAAAACCAATACAGTAATTTACGTTTCCCTTCTCAATTTAAAAAACTAATGAAATCATGATAAAAGTGTAAACCTTTTCGCCTGAAGTAGTCGTACAACATTTCTAGTTCCCCTGGCATTATATTGAGTGTTCTTCCACTCTCAAGAAGTAGTTGATAACCTTTGTTGACACCTGATGGATCCCTAATAATTTTATGAGGAACATCATTTGGGTGAAGGCCTGTTATCCGCGGAAGCTTTGGGTTTTGCTGAACGCCATTTGGCGAACGCGATCTTGATTCTGTCAAACATTATACA
>WSXT02144459.1:0-24444 GCA_011762715.2 Neuroterus valhalla
GACGAGTTGATGTGCAAGCTTTTCTTCATATGCATCATCTTGCGCGTAGTGGTATCAAGGGCTCTGAGCTCGCTCTTTGTCCATGGAACGACCCCAAATGAATAGAGTAGAACTGGGACGGCAAGCATGTTCGCGTCGCAGATATCTTGTTCAACGACGACAGGTTTGACGACCGAATCCGTCGGTGCAGGTGTTTTTATCTTCAAAAGTGTGATGCAGAAGAGAAGAGGGCTCATTGCGTCACCCTGAAAGACACCTCTCTGGAAAGTGAAACTGTTGGTAGTCACACAATGTTTTCCAGAAGTGATAGTAAATCTGGTCTTCAAAAAGTCTTGCAGATACAGAGTTAGACTGTTAGGTTTGAAGAAAATTACATTTGATTTCATGAAACGAAAAAGTTTATGATTGTTGTTAATTCTTTAATCCAGACGGGTTTATCTACAGAATTGTGAGCTTTGATCACACTCTCCAAAACTTTTTATATCTTACAACACTTCTACAATGCGAGGTTAATGCAACATTGTAATACCGGTATCGGTAGGTGAAGATGTAAAATGTATGTTCATTGTAATTCCGAGAAATGCGATGAAACTGAAGTTTGCAACTTTTATAGTTAACGAAAAAATCAGAAGTGTTCTTACCTAGAATCTAACGCATGGATTCAGTAGATTCTGATGCCAAATAACTGTAAGAAAAGTTTCATCCCCCTAGCTGCAGGGGAACGCAGTCATTTTTAACTGTTTTCCTGTTTTTTGACTGTTTTCCTCGACTGTTAGGGGGATACAACTTTTTCTCAGTTATTTAATAATGAAATCTACTAAATTCGTGTTCAAAATATAAGGCTTGAAGCTTTGAACTCGTTTAAGAATTTTCTTATCAATTTTTGAGATTTTTTGGGTTCGAAAAAGACAACGTTTCCCGGCCTACAGAGGATTGAAACTTATTTTGAAATTATTTACCATCAAAATTTACAAAATTCATGTTTAAGATTTTGAGTGAGAGGGTTGAAAATTATTTCAGAATTTTCAATCGAATTTTGATACTTAGGGGTTGAAATTGAATGCTTTCTCCGCCAGCTAGGATGATAAAACTTCTTTTTTAGTTGGTTGGCATTAAAATCTACTAAAAACATGAAAATGAAGTTGTTTCGGGTTTCGATCGTGTACAAACTACAAATGTTGTCGACGTTTCGCGAACGTTACAGTTCGCATCTTCAGGACTGGTGGACTCTCTGGTGCCATTTTCAGGGATTTGTTAGAATGAACAATAATTGTTTTTACAATTACATATTGCTTTAAATTAAATATTACTTCAACCAATAACTATTATATTTCAATCCGAAAATACGATTATCTCATACATTTTTTGGAAATAAATTATTGTTCAAATAAGTTACATTCACTTAAATAATTAGAAATTCTTTATGAAATCATAGGAAATTTCCAAATTGTCCATTAGTAACTATTCGTATAAAAAAGAAGACATAAAATCCTGAAAAGGAACAATAATACTTAAAAATGTAGTTTTTTTATTTTTGGGTCATATTTAGGGCACTGTAGGCGCGTGTGTGCGTGTGGTGGGAGGGGGAAGGGTATGTTAAAAATTTAAGTTATTGGAATGGTTTCATTTTTAATGCACTCTTTCTCATTCCCTACAAAACTTGGTGCGTTCTCATTAAACCCTTAAGTATGAGTTCAATTTTTTGAAAATCCGAAATTCGCCATGTTAATTGAAGGGATATTGATATGCCCAGTGGCATGTGTCAATATTTGAAAAAAAATGAAAAAAGGGGGTGGACTTGGTTTTTCTTTCCCGTATTTTTTTCCCTGATGTTGCTGCTGGTCGGTGCCGATAATTCGATCACGAATATGTTAGCTTGTAGGTCTCTCCAGTGCCAAGGTGTCCAATAGAGCTCTTGTCGATAAGCTTAGGGTTTTCGAAAACGTCTGCATGTCGTTCATGCTCCAGATGAATATTGGCGCACTTGTCCATCGGAAGTTCATACATGCATCTTGTGTGTACCCTTCAACGATCCTCACATCATTTGTGAGATGCTCTTTTCCAGAATGTAAATCTTTAAATCGTCTGTATAAAATATATGACTGACCTTATGCTCAGAGTGATTTTTTCCGCTGTAGAGTATGCATGACAACCGACTTATACAAGAGATACTGACAGAAGTGTGATGTGGAAGACGAGAGGGCGTGTGGTGTCATTCTGAAAGTCACTGCTCTGAAAAGGGATGCTGTTAGTTGTCGCACTATGTTTTCTGAAAGAGATAGTAAATCTGCTTTTCAAAATGGCATAGATCTCTCTATACATCAGACTATGTGTCCACGATTTCCGGAAGACAGACACAATGTCTATGGGATGTTCAAACCAAAGCTTCCTGGTAATTAATCCAGGCCGTCGACAGATTGCGTAGGTGTTGCGCAGAGTCATTGCATACACTTCTGCCGATCAGCAGGTTCTGCTGACTGCTTGCTGCTTCTCTTTTTGATCAACGTTGTTCGTAAATCTCTCCACAGCAGGTCATATCGTCCCAATAATCCTGTCGTTTCGGAGAGCTACAAAGATCTTATACAGCATGTTTAGACAAGTTATTGGCATGAAGTTCCTTGGATTGGATTCTGCGCCTTCCTTCGATAGGAGTAGAGTGCTTCCTAGCACCAGCGGCTGGAAATAGGCTTCTTCGACTCCGAATATGAGGTAAAGATCCAGGCCAGATGCTGGTGTGTAGGAGTAAACATCATCCACCAAAAGTTCTTGATACAATGTAGTCCGTCAGCGACGGAGTTCTTCGTGCTCCTTAGTGATTCCTTCACCTCTACAGCAGTGATCGGTGTGTAGACCTTTTTGGACTTATAAGGATTTTGCAAAGCTTTTTAAACGCATGATGTACCTGGTGCTTCAATTCGATGAGTATTGAGCTTCGTGAATTTTCCTATCCTATAAGAAGTTTTGATCCTCGAGGATTGGGTACGATTTCAACAGAAACATGAGGATCGTTGAATGGGTCCGATGTACCAGCGAGAAACTATTGAGAAACAAAAGATGTCGAACGTCTTGCCGGTTCATCACCGTATCCTCATCAAAACTATTTCCAGCACTCCGAACTACAGAGTGATCGGCACTCTTTGACGACTCAATGTCGTGTGTTCACACGAGCAGCTCGGAAAAGATTCGTCTACCCTCTCAGAGCCCCACATGCAAGAGAAAGATTGGAAACTCCAGAAGGTGGACTGGTATCCTAGAGACATCATAAAGGAAATCCCACCCAGGTGTCATTTAGCTTTCGGTACGGTTGCTCTCGTCTCAGCTTGGGGGGTTTCTCCTAAGGACAATCCTCAGACAATTGTCTGTGATTGCTTATTGTATTTCGCAACCGTATTTATCAGAAAACCTTGATACAGGCACCTCTTATGCGCAATTTCAGAACGCCTTCAGTGAACGAACGAACCGAACCAAACAATATACAATACCTTACGCTCAAATTCATATCGTGTATTGGGAAGCATAAGTGCGAGGGAAATTATGTTAATAAGCATGAGAGCATCGCTTTCGCACTCCATGGTATGTTCCATTTGAAAAAGATCCTACTGTGTGTGGCTGTAAGTGCATATGTACACATGTGTACCAGCTTTGTGTGTTTGTGTGGTGTTACGTGAATGCGCTATTGAAGCTTCTGCCATAACTTAACCAAAGTCTAGATGCTAGAGATGTTCAGTGCAACTTCACATTACGATGAATAGATTCATATTTCACATTGCACTATGTGGTCTTTACTTAACGCCCTAGCTCTCTATCATCATGGATATTGATGGTACAAATCGCCTTCAAAATCATGTTGGATGGCAAGCAATATCGATGCTCTAGACTTTAGATCTTTTTTTCTTACTGATATAGTATAGGATAGTAAGATTCTAGTATAAATTGTAGTCTTCGTTCCTCAAGATTGCCACTTACTTGTATTGCCCGCAGGTGGTAATAGTGCGAAAAAAAAGGTTTTCTGGCGCAATTTTTTACGAACCTGAGTTTGAACACATAAATGTTCCCAAGTTGGGCCCAATCAATCAATAAGAGGTGCGTAAGCTCGAGCAACTACCTATACGTGTTCGATGCGTTAAGACAGCGTATGTTTTTCATAGACACACTTTTGCTGCCGTATTGAATCTCGCCGAATCCTCACTTATATTGTTTATTGCAAGACGCGGTGTTTCAACCTTGAGAGCATTTCTAAATTACGATTACTTTTCGCGAAAACTCTTCCACAATTTCAGAAGGCTATAGCACTTTCTCCAACAAGAAATGTTACTATCTCCCGTTTCACGCAAAATTTTGTTTATATTATTGTAACAATGTAACAAACAAACTCAACGTTTGCGAAACCCAATGAACTTTCTTTCTTGAAAGTTTATCAACAGATTCAAAATGACACAACAACTTTTCAACAAATATCAAGGTCGGTATTTTATTATTTCATGAACCGAAAGTGTACGTGAGGACATTAATGGTGTAGGTATTGATAGCGAAACAAAAATGATCTGAGTCCCGTTGAAAAGGCAGTAAAAAGGACTTTCTTTAGTATCTATGTTAAATAATGTTAGACTATAGGATACCCAAATATTCATATGACATACAATCAGCTATTGCCTCAAATTTATCTTCTTTCTTGTTTCCTAGTTTACTGGTCCCCAATTCTTCTCTGATTAGATGCAATCTTCCTACTGAATAAATTCAAATTTATCTAGTCCAAACTTCATTTGAATGCAATTAAAAAACGAATTTGTAACAATAATCACTTGTCGCAGTTTCTGATTTTAGCAGTTGATGCCAATCTACGCCATCAATGCTAAACAGGAACATAATGTACTGAAGGAGTGACTTCAAAAGATACTCACCGTAAGTCGTTTTATTCTTAATCCTCTTAGTTTTTGGGAACTTGAAGCAAATAGTCGTGTGGTAGGGAAGAAAACGATTGCTTGCAGTCAGTGTATGTCATGTGCCAGTTAAGTTGATTTTTTCATACTTGTATCATGGCTACAGCGTCTATGGTGACTAGATTTTTACTACTCAGCTAAATTTTACAACTTCCTGTTTTTGTGCGGTTATCATTCTCGAATATAGATTGAATTGTTGCCACGCAGTGTCTAAGTTTTTTCTCTTCTTTTCCCTGCGTCACTCGGCCAGCAGCCGGTCATGTTCGGCAACTGTATCTAATCATTTTATTTTATTTTTTATTCGTATCTCACGTGTTATCTGCTCTACATCCAGTGCACGGTATGAACTTCTATTTACCCGGAAGTTTCGATTTCGCTGTACTCTTATTGTACCGACGCATTCTAGCAGTAAGAACATCAAGTCTCTGCCGTAAGTTTGATGTCTCTGTTTTGCTTCAGCTTTCTGGTTCTACTCCTATTCATGTATCAAGTCAATCGACCCAATTTCTCCCTCTTTCTCCTGACATCCATATCCATTCTTTTATTCCATAGTTGTTTTCTCTCCTTTCTGGAGCAATGCCTGCATTTGTTGGCCTAGTTCTACAACTCAGCGCTACCAACATCTGCTGAAGCTGCAAAATATCTTCGGAAGAAAATACTATCTACTGCTCCTGCGTCTCCAAATTAAAGAAAACGTTCAATGTCTGGATGTGGTTTTAGTAAGATGTGGAAATTAGTATATGTGTCCCCGCTCGAAGAAACGAGCCTGAACGTAAAAAATTCGATTTTCTGATTTCGATTGACTCTTACAGATTTTGAGGCGATCTTCAACACAATGTTGTCAGAATTATTTCATCTTTTTTTTACAGGGTTATTTAATATCGAAGTCGGCCGTTTCTTGCTTCTTCTTGGCGTGCTTGAGTCGTTTTCAGCCTGTACTGTTTTGTTGCGAGACGCCTAGGCTGGTTCCTTCGTGCGGCGTCACATATGTCTCCAGCTTTCAAAAGCTCTATATTATTTGCACATTCTTTCAGGATTCTTTCAACAGGAGGCTGTTTTTCTACTTCTCGTATGGGGGTACCTATTCCCACTATAAAAAGCAATTTTTTGTCAGATATTAGGTATTTTTGGTACGCTAGATTCTGTTTCTTTATTCTGCTGGATGAATGCGGGTATTTGAGTAGTAAAATACGATGACGTTCTGTCCCCACAGTGAGCCCACTTTCCACTGTCAACAAACAAAGACATTCATTCTTCATAACATATGCGCAGGAACATCAATAGCACGGTCTGGTTGTATTGATTCACTGGTCGCTGCCTGATCTTTTATTGCAGTCCCCGGTAACTGATGTTCATTATCGACGCTTTTCCGTGCCATATCAGCCTTCTTGTTCAATCTCCAATGTTTCATCTCCTAAGATAAGAAGATTGCTACTGATGTCCTTAAGCTTAGCAATAAGATCTCTTATTTGCAACTTCATGTTTATGAGTACACTTGGTGGCGAACTTCATTCTAAAATTGTACCCTTTTGGCTTTAGGCTTTGAACTTCTTGTTGGCCAGCTTTTTGTTTGATGAGATCTGCTGATATTCCCCCACCTCCCAATCATCACTGCCCAACATGGCCCTAGCAGACGCACTTGAGACGCCCTATTGATCTTCAGGAAGCGATTATCGTTTGAAAAAAGGTCAATATTTCCAATCATATTTTTGGGTTTTGGTATTCCTCTTAGTCCCCTTCCCCTTCGTTTTCTGCCTCCCTGGCATGGGAAACTCTGTCAGTAGCAATTCAACCGTCATTATAGCTGTAAAACTTATTAGAGAAAGGGTCAAGCCCTTCCGCGACGTCAATGCGAAAATACCTTCGAATTCAGAAAAACTCAAGAAATGAAAGGAAAGAAAAAAAACAGGCATAGCTCAACATGTATTGGGAATTTTCTGCCTACATTCGGAATTTTCTGGGCGCAACTTTCTACCTGGAGCTGTCCCGATGAGCATCATCAGTCAAGGGCGCATTTTTGTACCACATTCAAGTGCTATTAAGAGTTTCAGAAAAGGAAAGTTTTCGGCACAGCCTAATATGTTTTGAGAATTTTGAAGTTGCTCGGAGTTCGTTGTTTTCAGCTGTTGTCCTAACGCTGCGGCTGAGAACATTGGATGGGACATTGATCGCCTTTGTATCCTTTTTTAGAGCTACAATTATACAATGTGACAGGGGCTCAATGAAGACGTATTTTGAGCCGCTGCAAGTGCCCTACTGACTTGGAGAAGTTCGAGATATTCAGTGCATCTTGCGTGCGGATGGCCTGTAGCTAAAATCCCAATATGATGGATAATGCATGTTTTACATCCCTTCGTATTGCCTTTACTCTATGCCTTTTCTCTCTATACTTATGGATCTTAGTTGTATAGATTGCCTCAATGTTCTAGTTAAGTGAACAAGCAATGTTTCATCAACTTTTTTCTAACGCATCACGATGTCAGGTTGGTTGGCTCAGATGTAATGATCCTTCTGGGTAGTAACATTCTAGTATGGGATGTCGTTTTCGTTCTCTAGAACGGAAACTGGAATGTATCTATAGAAAGGCATTTATTCTGTAGAGGAGCTCAGGTTCACGAGAAGTGGTTTCTACAATTGGCACCTGTCAACCACGTCATCGGCGCATTTTTATGATGCAGTCAAGTGTTCTGATGAGAGAAGTATGCTTCATGTGACATAATGGGATAATCTACAGCTTGAGAGGACTGGGTACATGGCATTTTGGAAGGGTTTCGTAGGCTTGTGTTTGCTCCGAAAGTATTTTGGAAAATATGACTTATGTAGTATGCCTAAATTTGCACAAGAATAAGGTTTGTCGGTTATGTTTTTAATTTCCGAAGAAAAAATTGAAATTGAAAATATGATCGTTCAAAGTTACCCTATTTTTGAAGACTGATTTTTCGAGTTCTACTGATTATTTCAAAAATTTTAAACATCATCGACAAAATTTAATTCTTCATCTATAAATTGATATATGCAGAAATAAAATCGCTATTGAAGAAATTTGGAAAAGCATGAGCCTACAAAAGGTCTCCAAGTAGTACCAACACCGAAAAGTTGGTAGGCCAGAATCTAAACTCTACAGCTGGCTACTACCTAGTCCTAGCTTAAATGACCCGTAGTCTAAGCCGAGGGATGCAGCTGTCAATCACGTCTAGTACCACTTGTCAATAAAACCTTTATGAAACGAGTCTAAGGCTCTTCCTCTTACCTCGTCAAATGATTTATACTTTTAGGAATTACTTTCATCATAAAGATTGTAAATAGTAAATTAGAAATAATGATCTAAGTTCCGCATTCCGTACAGGAATTCCGGAATATATTGTTTTCAGATTGCGGATGAAAAAAAACTTGGTGACGAATATATATTGAACAGTGATTCGACGGCAGCACAGGCTGTTTATGTGTATTCAAATTTTCTTATCTGTTTTCATTCAAAAAAAAAAGTGTAGAACGTGAAGTATTCAAAAAATTTTACACTTCCGTCACGGATTGAATTTATCAAACAAAAATTTTCTCATTTACAAGTAATTCGCTAAAATGAGAATTGCTAAAATTATAATTATTTGAATTATTATTCTTGTAGACAATAGTCTTATTCACAGACTTTTCAAAGTCGGAGGCAAAGGTAAGAAAGTAAATTTTTAATTTCAATAGAATATTGGCAGTTACCTGCTCCCATAAGGACAAATGTACCTTGCAAGCCTCTGCTTTACAATTTCTACATCTACACTCTACAACTACAGTGCATACTACTCTGGAATGTAAACTGACAATTTGGCATTATAACAAAGTATATTGCCAAGTCAGTGGAACCATTTGAAATGAGTATTTCAAGAGTCAGTTTGTCCCTCTCCGTCCGTGTGGAAAGGACAGTGCATATTATTCGGAAGATTCAGTTAGAATTTCTTTCCTAATATTAAATTGTTCCGTACTCTTCTTTGTTTGGCTCAGTGAGAACACTTTTTAGTGTCGGTGTGTACTAGGTTAGTTAGTGCTTTCTTCATGTCTTCCCGATATTCGAAAAAGGGTGGGTTGCAGTTATCTGTACCTCGCAGAAAGAAAACAGGTGCAAATAGCAACATTGCAATTTGTAACGCCGAGTGACGGTAAGTTGTAATGAGTTGCTTGTATAAATTTTAATCGTAATCTCATGGAAAGAAATTCTTGTTAATGTTGAAGCAATTCTTGTCATTCGAAGCTAAAGTTCTGCCCAAATACAGAATCAAAGTTGCCCTATTCAAATTGAAATTAACGAAGCAGGCGATCTCAATAATAACAAATTCTCAAAGGTATAGCATTTACAAAATTCGAAAATAGAAACGAAAATTGAGATTTCTAGCGAATTAACGTACGATATGAAAGAAATTGAAGGAGAACTAACGTTGCTCAATATATAATTATATTTGATAATCGTGAATGATTGGTGTCATTGGAACGACACGGTCGACACCAGACCGTGTCGTTCATTCATCAAGAATCAAATCTTTTCGATGATGTTTGAAATTTTTGAAATAATCATGGCCGTCACGCGGCCATCCTGCCAGAAATGGAACTCACGCGTTTAAACTGAGAAATGATGCAAAATTTCAGGAATAATTGGCCATAACAATGTATTTTTTTTTAATTTAGGCTTTTCCGTGCTGATAGCTGATTTGTTGATAAAGTCTTCAGAAAATGATATCCAACTCTCGGAACTCACAACTTCTTTATTTATACTTCCTTACTTTTGCGATTGATATATTGTTTATCAGATTTACTGAAAAATGTACCTTCCTATTTTCAATATTAATATCTGAAAAATGAGAATAGTGAAATACATATTTTCAAATTGCCATTGATAACTGCACGTATTTATTTTGGTTTACTTACAATAAAATGGTATCATGTGAGGAAAGAGTAATATGCGTACTCTCCTGTGAAATTTGAACTTGATTTTCATCATTCCATTCATAAAGATCGCTGGGTGACGTCACCCGGTTCTCCCACTCGCCTTTTTATTATTTTTTCGATAAACAAAAAATAGGCGTCCTTTCAACAAGGAATTATTTAATTTTTGCATAGTTCCACCGGAAAATGGAATGTTTTATTTTTATTTATTTTTTGTGCTGTGAAAATTTGATTTCTTGGTAACTTTAAGGAAATTTGAAAAGTTGTTATGAGGATCTTGTAGCGCAATAAAAGAGCAATGTTATTTTTCCCTCGACTTTCTTTTATATCGTACGCTATTTCCTGGGAAATTCGAATTTCGTTTGTACTTTTGTATTTTTGAAATGCTTTAACTCTGACAATTTGTTTTTATTGGGGAAAGTAGTAGAGATAATTTGTTCATTTCCCTTTTTTCTCGTCAGGTCAATAGGTGCGCTGTAATCAACAAAAAGTCTGTTTTCACAACCTCCAACCATTGTTGATTCTGTTTCTATACCTCAACACTACAATAATCTGTTGTCAAATTTTAGGTATTATATTTGCCATCGTTTTGCATAGAGAGTCTAGACTACGTGCTCAAGTCGCAGAACTCAGCTTATACTTCATTGTTTCAAATCATTAAAATTTTTGTTCCAGGTTATATATTTCTGCCCTGATATGTGTATAACATATCAATGAAAAACTGGGGAAACTTGGTTCTTATTCGGCGAAAATGACATGCGTTTACTTTTGTGAGAACAAATTCTAGGATGCCTTCTTTGGATATTTATACAGGCAACTTTCAATCGAGGGCATATTTCCACTACCACTATAGTTATACAATTTACTTTCATATTCATATCCTGGACTTTGACCAATTAGAACTTTTTCTCTTGATTTCAGACAATACAAATTCGACTTATAAGTTAAGAATTTTTTCCCGAAAAAGACTGCACCATTCTATGATATGTCTGTAATAATAAATAAGTAGTATTTCTCATCATTTTTGCAAATACTTTTCGCATTTTGTGTTAGTTGAATCATGCTGTTAAGAAAAGATGTTTAAAAAATGTCCTCATTTCTCAATACAGTTTTAAAGTCAAGAATTAAGAATTCAAAAATTATCTGATACAAATTTTTGGCTGCCAATTACAAAATATACTGTTTTTGACAATGCTTATTTTGGATTATTTGTTTATACGCTCTCCCTGTCACGGGTTTGAGAGTCTTGGCATAACCTTCTCTCTATTCCTTTGCACACCTTTCCACTAACTCAGGGGTGAGGGGGACCTTCAGTTGAAGGTGGGTTCCGAACCACCAAGAGCAATAGCTACTCAATACTTAGAGAACTTGAAGAACTCTAGAGGTACCGGGCTCACGACTCTCCGTAGCCTGCTGAAGCTCTTCCAAAGTGCGAGGCAGGATTTGAACCCACAACCAGACAGCGTGGGTCCAAGCTCTTGCCTTAGCCCCCACGACCGACCACTCTTCTCAACAATGCTTTGAAAAATGACCAAAACTCGTGTATGTATATGGCAGTCTTCTTCATGTTGACAAATGAAACCCTTCCCTCCTCTTAATACAGCTTTTTTGATAGTGTATGTATAGCAATTCGCGATGAATTACATTCTGTTTTATGTACGGAGGAAATAAAAGTTTCGCAAAAAAAAAATTATTTTTCTACTTATCATCTTGCTTTACGAATTAATTGAATTTCATTAGTTTTCAAGACCTTGAAACATTCTCTAGATATGATGCGGCATCTGTTTGCACTATGAGAGTTATTATAAATTTCTCTTGTAACCTTGTGTAATTCTTCTTCTAAACTCATTTTTCTATGTAAAACCTTCTTTGCTTCAAACTCTTTCCAAAAGATGTAGAAGCACTATACTATACAAACCGTTTTCTATGCATTATTATTGTTGACACAGTTACGATGCAGTGTACCCTCTTTCTTTCTTCCATAGCAAATAGGAAGAAGATGAAGACATGGGAATTTTGAATGAAAGGAGCAAATACCGAAACCTAGAAATGTGGGCAAAGATGATGGGTGTTATGTTCTCCGGATAATAATTTTGGACACAGATTTATGTGTACTCTTTGAATCTGAATAAGTAGAAAACTACTTATTGATGGCAGACTTATCCTTATTCAAATAGTGCCGATGCTACTTATAAAATATGTAGGAATAATTGCGTAAAGGAATTGATTACCATATCTACTAGAGTAGTTGGTAATGCTACTACTACATAGATTGATTAATTTATTTCCAGTTAACTTTCCAAACGGTGGTTTCAAATAAATTCGAATCCTCGAATTCCATGAATTATCATACATTTTATGCATCATCACAAATTTCATAAATTTCATAAATTACCAAAAAAATCGATAAATTCCCACAAATGTAATGAAATACTAAAAATTTCATAAATTATCATGAATTCCGTGGAATTTCATAAATTTCCAAAAAAAATTATACACTGCCACCAATTACATGAATCACCATACATTTGATATATTATGACAAAAATGAATTTCGTAATTTACCGAAAATTTGATAAAATGCCACAAATCGAATGAAATACCACAAATTTTATAAACTTCATAAAATTTCAAAAATTTCATAAATTTCCAAAAAAATTTATACACTTCTTCAAATTCCATGAATTACCACAAATTTTATGCATCATCATCAATTCCATATATTACTAAAAATTTTATAAATACCCACAAATTTCATAAAATACCACAAATTTTATAAACTTCATTGAATTTAAAAAATTTCACAAATTTCCAAAATTTCATAAATTTCCAAAAAAATTCATACACTTCTTCAAATTCCATGAATTACCACAAATTTTATGCATTATCATCAATTTCGTATATTACCAAAAATTTGATAAATTCCCACAAATTTAATAAATTATCATGAATTACCACAAGTTTAATAAATTACCATAAATTTCTTTAAACTTCTACACATTCAATACATTTCCTTGAAGTTCATAGATTACAAACTGAATAAATCCAAATGATTAATTTTATGCGATAAAGTAGCGCATTTCACTATATAATTGTAACTTCAATATTTTATACACGGGCGACTGCTGTCTCCACCTTCGTGCAGCACACGTACCACGCGTGTGGGATACGATAGCCCGTGCGGCTGCTGTGCCAAGCTTCTTTCAGTGTAGCCTTTTCAGTATAAAATCACACTAGAATAAAAGCGACAAGATCCAGGAATGGAAATTCAAAATTAACTAAAATTTAGAATTTGAAATTATCCTTATCTACCTTTTGAAATACCATAATAGAAAATTCTGAAATATGTGTTGATTCCTAAATTTGCTACTTTATAAAACAGAATTTAAAATAATAAATGGATTTCCGCTCGGACTGTATGGTTTTACGTAAGAGCACACTTGAACCTGGAGTACGTAGCATGAATAACGTCCCTGGAACGTGCCACGGAGCTCCACACGAGTGCACTGATAGTAGGCGCACATATTTGCAAGCGCAGGAAAGTACAAGTGCAAAAGACGAACCAAATTCAGGTTGCTTCATTCTACAAGCACAACAAGAAGACTTTCCGAAAAGAGAATGTTTCTTTGAACCAAGAAGTTGTCCTGGGCATACAACTTCAGAATGCTTAATGAATTACCGGATAAAGTTCCCGAATTAATCATCGAAGCGACAAATGCTTCTAGCACAGGAACAGCAGGTGACTAATTTTAAGGGGAGACGCTGCGTTTATATGATGCACGTTTTTGATAAAATTAAAGGAGAAATAAATGAAAGAGGAATTGGCTGCACATTTATGTACATGAAGTTGGTTGGCGAAAAACGATTTGGTCAGGAGAGCCAATGGAAATTTCGTTACGACATGTACTATGAAGAAACAACCATTTCATCGAAACCAGATTCCCACAAATGTGGTAGTCGTATGCACATCAATAATGCAGCCACTGCTTGTGCAATCCCCATTGGAATCGGTTACTCACAAATGATTGAATTTATGGCTAGTTTGGATTTTGCTTGTATGTGCAATAAAACACACCAGAAATGTCATTAAACAGTTTCGCGTGCCATTCGCTATGCCGCTTCTATTTCCACGAAGGAAGCTCGTGAAGCAGAAATAGAACCGGCATTGAAAGAAGGCAAAGTGGATGACCAAGGTAGAAAATGGAACATAGTCTTTGCCGATGGACAGTGGTGCAAACGTTGCTATAGTACGAAATATGATTCTCTATCTGGAGTAGTAAGTAAAATAATCTTGAGTGATGGTTTTGAGGTGTTTTCATCAGAATATAATAATTAAAATTCAATATTTTCTTACAGTCTTCTATTGTTGGCTACAGAACCGGAAACGTATTGTTTATCGGAGTAAGAGATCGGTATTGTTTAATATGTTCTTTGTCAAAATACGAGAATAAAGCGGCACCCGGGCACGGATGCTTCCTGAATTGGAACAAAATTGCTACAAGTATGGAAGCCGATATAGTGGCAAAGTCTGCAATAAGGCGCAGCTTGGGTATCCCTTGTCTATCAGGGAAAAACTGGGTGCGAGTCTTCTTCGCTTCCGAGGAGCTGTTACGAAGGCTAAAGACTTTCGTAAGAATGGAGATGGTACCATGGCTGGCCAGATTCAAAATCTGAGGAAAGATATTCACAACAGCGTACACCACATACTTGGGCAACACAACCATTGTGACTCCTACTACTGTCTAGGACCAGAAGAGGGAGAAACTAATATGATTCCTGAAGTGCAGAATTCCACCACGTACAAGGATGTGATGGTAGTCAATACGCTTCTGGTTAATAATGCCTCAAGTCTTCTGCATGATGTTGACAACAATTTATGCGAGCAGTTTAACAGCCTCATCAATAAATTTGTGAGAAGCAAAAGGGTAAATTTTTCTCTGAGGGATGGGTATGAAACGCGATTTCAAGGTGCCGTGGTGTCTGCGTACACTGGTGGAGAAAAACCGAAGACAGAAGGAAAAGAAAGGAAACTGGCTCAGACAGAGACTACGGATTCGTAGAGTTAGACGAGATGGGTCCTGAAGAATATCAGAAAGATAGTGATGAATTCTTGGACAGGGAGTTCAAGTTGAGTAACGCAGGCTTGCAAAAACTACAGCAAGATACTCTTGAGCTATCCAGTACTGACTTTTGGAAGGCAGAAAGGAGAAAGAGATTGACAGCATCTAAATTTGGGAGCGTTTGCTAGCTGACACCGACAACTGCCTGTAAGAATATAGTATATGGAATACCCTAACTGAACTGAGTTCGGTTGCATGAACCTAACGAAGTTAGGGCGCAACCGAACTGGTATCTTTTTGACGACTCGACCTGTTTGGTTGAAACAGTTCGGTTGCATGAACTTCCCGGTTCGGTTGCGGCTTACTACACGACGCGTGCGCATTAGTGTATTGCATATTGCACTGGCATTCAAAATATATTGTAGAATATTTAATTACACATATATTATTATCAAAGAAGAAGTGATAATTTTATTTTTTTTTCAGAATAATCTGGTGCTTTTCTTGTATAGATCTCCATTATTTCTTTTTTACCAGAAGGAATACTCGTACTGCGCATACTCAAGAATTCCCATGTTCTGAAGAGAGTGGGCAGCTGTCACCGTTATGACCCACGTCCCTAACCGTAGCATAAGTCTTTTATAACGATTCATAAGCGTTTTGTGGAGTGTTTTGCAGTTCACTTCTTACAATCTTGTATTCTATGGTTTGAAGTAGAATGAAATATCGTACAACGAACCACTCTTCTTCTTCAGCTTTGATGATTTAGGAATGGATAATGCTTCATGAGTTAAGGTTTAGGCTCTCACACAGGTGCCAGTGGTTTGACCTCATCCAACTCAATTGAGGTAAACTTCCACCTTTTGTTAGAGTGACGACTTTGATAGTATATAGCGTCGCTCTAATTTTGAGTAAAGTAATGCCACATTAATTGATGTAACCGAACAGTTAGTTTGCTGTAAACCAACTAGAGCAGTATCCGTAACCAAGCTGTTCGATTGCAGCAATCGAACGGATCGGTTGCTGTGACTAAACCTCATACAACAAGACCAGTTTGGTTGCAGCAAACCCTAAGTTAGGTCAGTCCATAGAAACCGAACAGTTCGGTTGGGAGAATCTAATTTCTGGTTATGGTAACCAAACCTTTCTTTGTGTGTGGCAAAAAAGGTTTCAGCTCAAGAGCCATGGTATTACCGTCAAGGAGTCTGGGCTGGTCGTGGAGACTGTATACCAATTCCTCGCAGAAAGTCCAGGTAATATACAATTTCCATGTAAATTGATCGTTTAATACTTTGCTCAAAATGTTTAATTATCTCTACTAATCATTTCAATTTTTATTGTGTATAGATGGCTTCATTGGCGACGATTGGATCGTCGAAATCAAGTGTCCATCATTCGCAGATGAATATGATTCACCTGGAGAAGCGATATTTTATAACAAAGTATGTATGATACGTCACATTCTCCCTCAGATCACCATGTTTCTAAATTTCTTTTAAATTTTGTTTTCAGTTGAAATACTGCGGCGTTGTTGATGGTAAGCCCATTCTTAGGCCAACAAGCGATTATTATTATCAGGTACAAGGCTAGTTGCACATTACTGGCAGGGAGAACTGTTTCTTTGTTATGTTCACTGAAAATTTTTAAACATTTGAAATAATTGAAAAAGACGAGGCCTTTTGGGAGCATCAGATGAGAAGTCCTTCAATCAGGCAAGTGTTCCTACTTTCCATTCCATTATGGTTGAACATAATTAATAATGATAATAATAGGTTACATATTGAGTTAATAAGTTACATATTTTCCAGGTTCTACCACGATTGTATTCTTCCAGAGATTGTGAACCTGATGTATATACAACGTCTCCAGAAATCCGACATATAAGATCCGCCAAGTCGAGCAGCTTAAAAGTCTTCAGCGACTAGGAACCGCGAACAAGTGCAAGAAACCAGAAATAATGCGAAAGTGGTCCCATAAACATGGCTTCATAGCGAGAGTAGGTGAGTTTAGTGGGTACTGCCTTTTTTTTCAAGGCGAGAAAGCATTGCTCAATAACTGGCTATCAATTCCATGGAAGAAAAAGGTGTTTCATTTGTTAATTTTCACAATTGTGTATGGAATGATGAATATTTCTTCAAGCAATTGTTGTTTGCAATAAAATTGTTAACTGTCATCGAAATGTTCTATAAAAATTAAGAAGTTAGTTACTTACACCTTATAACCTCGGAGAAATGCAGCTTGCACCCCCAAAAATATAAAAGTTATGCATTCGTAATTAATTTTGTTTGAACAATTATCAAATGTTATCGATCTATAGCGAGAAATCATTGCTCAATAACTAAATATCGATTCCATGAAAGAGAAGGGTGTCTTATTTGTTCATTTTCATAATTGTATATGAAATGATAAATATTTCTTTAAACGATTGTTGTTTGCAATGAAATTGTTAAATGTCATCGAAATGTTCTTCAGAAATTCAGAAGCTAGTTATTTACACCTAATTACCTCGGAGAAGTGCAGCTTGTACCCTCAAAAATATCCGAGTTATGCACTTGTTAATTAGGTTTGTTTGAACAGTTATCAAGTTTTGTCGCTTCTTAGCCAGAAATCATTGCTCAATGACTGGCTATCGATTCCATATAAGAGAAGGGTGTCTCATTTGTTAATTTTCATAATTGTATATGAAATGATAAATATTTGTTAAAACAACTGTTGTTTGCAATGGAATTGTTGACTCTTATCGAAATGTCCATTAAAAATTAGGAAGTTAGTTATTACACCTAATCACCTCGAAAAAATGCAATTTCGAACCCCCAAAAATATCCAAGTTATGCACTTGTTAATTGGGTTTGTTTAAACAGTTACCAAGTTTTGTCGATTCTTAGCCAGAAATCATTGCTCAATAATAGGCTATCGATTCCATGAAAGAAAAGGGTGTTTTATTTGTTAATTTTCATATTTGTATATGAAATGATGATTATTTGTTAAAACAAATGTTGTTTGCAATGAAATTGTTGACTGTCATCGAAATGTTCATTTAGAATTAAAAAGTTAGTTATTTACACCTAATCACTTCGAAAAAATGCAGCTTGTACCCCCGAAAACATCCAAGTTATGCATTTGTAATTGATTTTGTTTAAACAATTATCAAATGTTATCGATTCATTGCAAGAAATCATTGCACAATAACTGGCTATCGATTTCATGAAAGAGAAGGGTGTCTTATTTGTTAATTTTCATAATTGTATATGAAATGATAAATATTTGTTAAAACAAATAGTGTTTGCAATGAAATTGTTAACTGTCATCGAAATGTTCTTTGAGAATTCAGAAGCTTGTTGTTTACACCTAATTACCTCGGACAAATGCAGCTTGTACCCTCAAAAATATCCAAGTTATGCATTTGTAATTAACTTTGTTCGAACAATTATCAAATGTTATCGATTCATTGCAAGAAATTATTGCACAATAACTGGCTATGGATTCCATGAAAGAGAAGGGTGTCTTATTTGGTGATTTTGATAATTATATATGAAATGATGATTATTTCTTAAAACAATTGTTGTTTGCTATGGAATTGTTAACTGTCATCGAAATGCTCTTTAAAAGAAAGATGGTAGTTATTTACATCTAATCACCTCGAAAAAATGCAGTTTTTAACTCCGAAAATATCCAAATTATGCTCTTGTTAATTAGGTTTCTTCAAACATTTATCAAACGTTACCAATTCATAGCGAGAAATCATTGCTAAATAACTGACTATCCATTCCATGAAAGGAAAGGGTGTTTTATTTGTTAATTTTCATAATTGTATATTGAATGATAAATGTGTGTTAAAACAATTGTTGTTCGCAATGAATTTGTACATAATGAACCACATACTACCCCTCGCCCTCCCCGCAAAGGTTCAGGCTACCCGAAACTGCTTGACCCATGCCGACTGTCCCGTGCTGCTGGTGTTATTTGGGGGAAACTTTTTTCACTGTTTTTTTTCCTATGTACCGCTGACAAACTTAACCTTTTTGGGTGTTCATTTTGATATTTCTGTCTTTCTTGCACACTTAGCTCGGAGTTGTCTCGGGTATTCCCAGCCCTCTTAAGGTGGAATCAAAGATCAGAAATTTAGTAAAAGTACATAGGAAAATATCCGTAGTTACCGACTCAGGGATCGACCCCCGGACCTATAAAGTGAAAAGCGATTGTTCAACCGCCTAATATTTTTGCACTTTTGGATGATCCCAGTGTTTCATCATAAGCGAAGGACTAAGTCGAGTACCTAATGAGTTGAAGATGTCATGAATTTAATACAAACTTAGAAGTTCCACGCGACTTTATTTAGTAGGCACAATATTAGGTGTATGGTTGCTATTTGGAGTTCGTTGTTTTCGGCTGTTGTCCTTACGCAGCAGCTGAGAGCCTCTGAGTTGACATTGATCACCTCTAGATGCCTTTTTAGAGCTACCATCTGATGGACTAGAATGTCTTCACAATGCGACAATATTCAAGAAAACCACTTTTTGTGCTGCTGCTACTAGCTAGACTGACTTAACTTGTAGCTGAAAGCATAGTAGGATCGATAGATTCTGATCTTACATTCCTCCATTATGATTTTACTTCACACTCCTGGTCATTTCTTGATCATTCATAATTCAGAAGAGAATAGTACATTACACTACAAGGGCAGAAAGGTCTTTCAAACTTCTGCCCAGTATTGATGCCTGCCCCAGAATTTGAGGCACGAGCGAAGCAAGTGTTGCTGATCGGGGGGTAGCCATCAAATACATTTACCAAAGCAAACGTGATCACATATTTTCAAAAGAAATAATAACCTCCTCGTCCGTGGCTTCTTCGAGAAGAATGATTAATTCAATTCGTTCATTTTCCATTTTTTTTATGAACCTTTAGTTGATATGACTTTTCGAATTATATTTACTAATACATAAAAACACAAATTGAATCCAAGCAAGCTTTGAGGTTATATGAACAAGCGAGAGCAACAGCAGTAATGATTCTGGCTGACGGCAGCAACGAGAATCTCATGAATTGAGCTTCGGTGAGCGCGAGTGAATTTTCGCTCCCGGTGTTACAGAGGGTGCAACTGTAGTGCTATCAGTGCCTAAATTTAGACTTTCTGACTTACTATCGATGCCGGAGGAGCGTACTTTTGAACAAGGTATGAAGAAAACATTTTTTGCTACAGATTGGACATGTCCAATGCTGTCCGATCGTGGATAGTGGATATAAAAATTGTTTCCTTCATACCTCGGTCGAAAGTACGTTCCTCCGGCATCGATTGTGAGGCAGAAAGTCTGAATTTAAGCATTGATAGAACTACACTCCCGCCCTCTGTAACACTGGGAGCAAAAACTTACTCTCGCGCACCGATACTCATTTCACGAGACTCTCGTTGCTGCCGTCAGCCAGAATCATTACTGCTGTTCTGCTGTACAACGGAAAAACCTAGTAAGGGACATTTGCCATAGAGGTCATTCGCTCATGCAGATATACCTGAAAATAGGCACTATCGAAAAAGTCACTTACTAAGATCTTCCATGGGACAGCTGTGTTACTCTCGGTTGTTCATTAAACCTCAAAACTTGCTTGGATTTAATTTGTGTTTTCATGTATTACTAAATAATTTAAAAAGTAATATTCACTAAAGATTTATAAAAATAATAAAAAATGAACGAGATGAATGAATCATTCTCTTTTGACGAAACCACGGACAAGGAAGAAGTTATAAAAGATTCAAAATTATTTCTTTTGAAAATGTGTGAATAAAATTTCCTTTTGTAAATGTATTCGATAACTGCCTCCTGACCAGCAACACTAGCTTCGCTCGTGCTGCAAATGCCGGGGCAGGCATCAATACGTGCTATAATGTACATATATTGTTTATGAGCATATGATTCTTCGGCGTACTTTCGACCGGGTATAAAGGAAAACAGTATACACGACGCAGGCAGAAGTTTGGAAGCCCTGAAATGCGAGATATGATGCCCTCGGCTTCGCTTCGGGCACCATATCACGCAGTGCAGGAATTTCAACTTTCTGCCCTTATAGTTTGATATACTATTCTATCACACATCCACCATAAGTGCGATTTATGCGCTTGCGAACGATCCCCTGAACCTTACTTATATGTCCTGGTATCTGAACGGCAGAGCCGTAACGCCAGATTTTGACGCCCATTTTCATAGTAAAAGTTATGTATGAGAAATAGAATGAATGAATGAAAAAACAATAATTCTGTTTGAATGAATATTTTTTATTTAAAAAACAATTTTACGTGTCAACAGCTATAATTTGATTAACTACATAAAAAATTTTTGCCTCCTAGCGTTCACACTTGCAAAGTCGTCTGTCGCTTTTGCGAATTCATTTTCAATTGATAACTTTGCCAGACTTGTTAATCGTCATTGTCTAGTAGTAGAACTTAAATAGGTTTTTATTAGCTCAAGTTTACTGAAACTTCTTCCGTTGGAAACAACCGTAACTGGCAAAGTTAAAAATATGCGAAGAGCAATGTGGATATTTGGATATGATTCGATTGAATGAAAGTCGTAAAGCATTTGCAATATCTCTTCAGGAGAGCAAGGGAATAACTCGGAATTGAGCTTCGGAGCTTGATATTTGAAGCTTTTGATTTCATATTTAATATCGAATGCGTTCAAATGCTTATCATATTTTTGTGCTAATTTCCCTGCGCGTCTTTTTAGATCAGCAACGCTGTCTTGTTTCAAAGTGTCACCGTGAAGAAAAGAAAGATTCGAAACATTGGAAATCGAATTGTTGTCTCGAAGTGAGATTGCTACTATCATCTTCTGATTCGTCGTTATGCATTTTCTTTCTTTTACAATCCCTTTTATTGGGGAAACCTACTTTGATACCTACATGCTCTTCCATTTTTTCAGATTATTGAATTCCAGAATAAACCCCTCGTCACGCATTTTCTGTAACGTAGTACAAAGCCCGTCAAGAAGTTTCATTGACTTATCTGATTTAATATCTTTGGATTGCAACTCAGAAGAGTGCACATGAACTGGAAATTTATTTTAACTGGTAGCCCTTTTGCAGTTGTTATAGCATCTGAATCTGACGGACCAGATAACATTCTTCTAGTTCTTCCAAAACTTCCGCAAAATGTAGTCATAAAGCTTTAACCGCACTAGATCTAGCAGACCACCTCATATCACATATACGTTTTAGAGTTTACGTAAGGAACATACGTGGCATATTTGTTTATTTTCAAAATTCGAGTTTGCACCCCCCGAAATTTTTTAGACACGTTTGACCCATTATTATATCCTTTGCCTTTATCATCCTCAATATTCAAGTTACCTTGTTCTAGTTTTTGCAAAATTTCTGTTGCTGAACCTAATCCGGTTTTTTCGTTATTATATTCTATGAAATCAATCAAACTCTCCTCTACAGTTACTTATTTCCCGGTAATTCAATAATTTCATTTTTCATTTTCGGCGAAAAAAAGCATATGAAGCCTTTAATGTGACTATCATACAAGTTTTTGAGATTGGATTGTAATGACTAGCAGATTCAATCAAATTCAATAAAATACCTGCTTAGGGACAATACCTGCTTGTCAACAATGATTTCTAAAACTTCACGCCACTTCTTACTTTCTGCTTCAAATTGACTAGTAAAATAATCATAAATTAAGGTTTTATCCTCGATATTTCTTTCAAGAAGCTTTCTTTACATAGGTATTAGGATGAGCAATAGAATTCTCATGATCTGGCAACGTAGGACTTAAGTGTTTCCAGTCATTGAAACCTTCTGTCAATTTCTTTAAAAGCTTTGATCGAACAGAATGATCAAACAATAAACAAGGAAAACGAAAAAACGCGTTTTTTTCTACAATAGATAAGCCACTTTCTTTTCATTTTCTCTCCAGTTTTGTGTGCCAGAAAATCAGTCTTTAGTAAACCTACGTCCCGATTCATTTATCGGCAACGTTTAAAAATCTACATCATTACCTTGATCAGGACCATGAGCAACAAGTCTTTGCCTAACATTATCACTTTGAGGCCACGAGGTTCCCAAATTGCGGCATTTGTAACCAGGATTAAGTTTTACTTAAGGACCATAAATGTAGAAACCGAAACATGCTTGAAGAAGTGTCAGATCCTCAAAAGAATCTCCTTAGAGGGTGTCATCGACCAAACAGCTGGCGTACTCGTTTACTACTTTCTGAACTCTATGAGGTAGAGTCTTTTTGAGAAGGCCTGTTCTAGAACGCCATTTGAAATTTCCAAACAAATTTTTCAATTTTGACCGGCCTGTGCCCCAGGCGATTGCCCCGGTCGCCATGCCCTCGTTACGGCTCTGCTGAACGGATTACTTCACCACTTAAGGACCGGTTTGCTGTACGGTTTAGGGCTAGGGGTCCTTTGTTTATGAAGTTGCTGAGGTACTGTGATCTGATTGGCTAACGACCAGCTGCAGCTTAGACCGTAGAACTTTTTTGTATGCTGGGTGATTCACATTATCTCCAAACTCTGGCGCTTTCTGAAGAACTACAATAACGAAAGTGTTAATACCTCAACTGTTATCTGACTGATGGGAGCATATGATTATTTATATATTAGAAATTGGAATATGAAAGTGAGTGGGCTCCCCCTTACTTCCACCGGTGGGGCTTTGCTCGTGCACTTCCCCTGGGTCTGCGCCCCTAGATTCTTCAGCAGCTTTTTGGAGATTCGCACTCATGATCTCATGTGTGACAAAAAATAGTGTGTAACACTCGTTCCCTGAACGGCACTTTTCATACTCGTCCGAAAAAGTGCCGCTTAGGGTCTTTGTGTCACAGATAACTGTTAAATGACTTGTGTTTTTCAAACGATAGTCGAGAGTACGGTGTCAAATAGACTAGCATTGCAACCCGTCCAAAAATTATTTCGTTAAAGAGGAATCCAAATACAAGAAACATACAAATATAATTTTTCTAAAACGCGTCAATACAATAGAGCCTTAGATATTCAGTGATTATAACACATTTTATGCAATAATTATGTAGATATTCTTTTCAACTTCTTGTGCACATTCAGGAACGGTGGGCACCTCTTCGAGAAAGTAAAGTTGTGGTAGGAATTCTAAACAGTGCAAAGAAGAAAGAAGACCTATACCTTTTCCCCAAAACATAAAATTAAAGCGGACGCAAAAAACTATGTGTTACACGTTACTAGAAATCTCGGTTGAGATTAACTAAAAACACACTATTTCCGTATTTACATAAGCTGTATCTCATGTCCTTTCTATTAATGCAATTCATTCAATTTGTCTATTTAGGTATTTGATGGGCGATCAAATAAGTAGTATAAGCAGTTGTCAAGCGTACGTCAGAGCATTAAGAGCTGGTTGTCGATGTATAGAATTGGATTGTTGGGACGGCCCTGATGGAATGCCTTTCATTTTTCATGGACATACGCTAACGTCAAAAATCAAGTTTATGGACGTTATTAAAACAATTAAAGATTATGCATTTGCAACGTCAGAGT
>WSXT02144460.1:0-10406 GCA_011762715.2 Neuroterus valhalla
TCCTTCCCATTTTGAGCCTTCTGTATTGCCTCTCTTCTCTCTATACCTAATCTCCTTCAAGCACGCTTGTGCGATTTCGCTTCCCTCTCCCCTCTTCAGCTTCTCTTCAAACTTCCATGCTCTCTTCACTTGCCGCATTACCATTTTTGGCAAAGAAATAATATTTTCATCGGAAAGTTAACTATCTAGCTCAGGAAAAATCGTTCAATCTGAAAATTCATCTATTTGTTTCAAAATTCATGCATTTGGTTGAAAATTCATTTATTTGCATAGAAAATCGTATTTTTATTAGGAGGTTGATCTTCTTGGTTGAAAATAGATGATTTTTTTGGTAGAAAATGCGTCTGTTAGGTTGAGAATCAATTTGTTATGCTTCAGGATTAAATGATTTCGTTGACACAATTGTATATCTTTGCCGAAAGATTGATTCCTTTGGCTGAGAATTCGTTTATTCCCTTAAAAATGGTAACTATTAGGTTGTAAATCAATTTATTTGATTGAAAACTTGTCTTTTTTGATAGGAAATTGATTTGTTTTGGTTCAGGATTGAACTATTTTTTGGAAAAGTTTGTTTTTTGTTGAACATTCTTCTATTTGTTTGAAAATTAATTTTTTTGTTGGTAAATCATATTTTCAGTATAGAGGTTTTCTCCTGGATTAGGAATTCATCCTTTTTTGTTTGAAATGCAACTGTTTGGTCAAAGATTATTTTGTTGCAGTGAAGGTTTTAACTATTTTCTTCAGAATCCGTCTTTTTAGCTTAAAAATTCAACAATTTGATAGAAAATTTAATTATATAGGTAACAACTAGGTTTCTTGTTGAAAGTTAGTCCTTATGACAAAACATTAATCTTCTAGGTTAAGAATACATTTTTCAAGATTTACATTTCTGATTGAAAAGGTTAATATTTTCTTGAAAATTTACCTTTTATTTGATTGGAAATTCAATTTTCATCTGACGATTTGACTATTATATTTCTGTTCCGAAACTTACCTGTAATAAATTGAAAATTGCACTATTTGATGGGAAATGCACGTTTTTCAATCCGAATTTCTTTTTTTCCAATGAATTTGGTGAAAAATAATTTTTTTCCCTATATTAAATTGCGAAACGGCTGATTTGACTAGTTCCTGTTTGCTCCAAAAACCTATCCGCCCCAGTTAAAAATTTATCTATCTTGATGAAAAATGAACTTTATCGCTGAAATTTTATTCAACCTAGTTTAATAATTAATATGTCCTGAAACATGCAACTTCTTGCTTGAGATCTAATATGTTTCTTTAAAATGTTTTTGGATAGGAAATTTATAACCTTCGTCGAAAATACACTCATTCGTTTGAGGACTAAACCATTTTGTGGAAGAATCGTATTGTTTTTGTTGTTGATTGAAACTAGTCCAAAATTGGTTCTTTTGGTTAAAAAGTATATTTCTAAACTAGAAATTTCACTCTTCCATTATTGGTAGAATGCTCATAGTTCCTAGATGAAAATTCAGCTCATTATTTCAAGATCTATGCATTTTGTTGGAATTTTGCCTTTTGATAAAAAATTGGTCTTCTAGGTCGAAATTTCATATTTTTCATCGAAAATGTAGCTATTCGAATAATTTTCATTCCAATTAAGTTTAATCAGTTTGAAGTTACCTTTTTTCTTGAGAATTCAACTTTTTTCAGAAACCTCGTTTTTACGACTTGAGATTTCAATTATATGGTTGAAATTGCATTTGTTTTCAATTCAAGTGTAATCTCTCTTGCGAGATAATTTGAAAAATCGGTAGAAAATTTATCTGTAGTTTTTGAATTTATTCGGTTGAACATTCGACAGCTCTGGTAAAAACGTAATTATTTTGTTGAAAATTCAACTATTTCCTTGAAGTCATGTTTTTTGGCCGAAAGGTAAACTTTTTTGTTGGAAATTCGTCCTGTTGGATTTGAAATTCATCTTTATTTTCTGAGTTTTAGAAAATTACGAACCTGAATCAACCTCCCCTCGTTCCGTAACAAAGTGTAACTGAATCGTTTGACCCCGCTCCCCCATTGGAGCTGTTACGTAATTTAAGTACGGGCCCTTACCTGAATATGAATTCTTGCGTAATTTACATTGCATGTATTATTTTTGCACTTATAAGGCACTCATATTATTGTTAACATTAAAAACACTCAAATTTTTCCATGATCAAATTCGATTGATAATAAGATTCGAGAAAATACCTTACCTTTGAATCAAGTAAGAGAGGAAAATTTCCTACAAGTGATAGAAAAAAATCTATATGAATTTCATTAAGACATATCACCCTTAACAATAATTACGTGCTATTTTGTGTACATAAAAAACGAATTTTCAATGACACATCCAAGATTTCAACAAAAGAGATGAATTTTAAACTAAAATGATAAATCTGCAACAGAAAATTACCTTTCCCACTATGGGGTTCAAATAAGAACTAAATCGTAGAATGTTCAATCAAATAAACGAACTTTGGACCTTGACAATCAATTTTTCACCAAAAAGTCGAATTTCGAACACGATACTGGATTTTTCAACCAGCAATGAAATGTTCGGGTTTTCAGTTGAAGAAATTATTTTCAACTGAAAAGATTCATTTCTTACGAAGATAAGACGATTTTTGAATAAAAGAGTATACTTTCATATCAAGGAACATTTTTTAGTAAAAAAAAAAAAAACATGAATCCTATAAAATAGTTCAATTTTTCGCCAAAAAGCAAAGTTTTCACAAAACTCATAATTTGTCAACTTAATAATATAATATGAAACACATATTATAATGGTATTTTCTTGAACGACAGTGAATCAATTTTCATTCAAGAAAAGAAAATTTCCAACATGATAGATGAATTCTAAGCATAAATGATAAATCCTTATCGAAAATATGTAAATTTCTAGTCAGAAAAATGAACTTTTGAATACAAAAAATGGATTTTTGACAAAAGATTCCAATTTTTAACTGAAGAGATGAATTTGGAACTGCAATAATAAATCTTTAAAAGAAGTTATTCTCTACTCAAAGAGTTCAAATAAGAACCAAATTGTTTAATTTTAAACACATAAATAAATTTTCAACCACATTTGCAATGGTTAAATTTTCAGTTACAGGAATTATTATTACCAATTATCAAACAAAATTTGAACAAAATAGTTCAATTATCTACCACAGATATTAATTTCTTAGCAAAATGACGAATATTTGACCAAATATTCATTGATTTGAAATAATTTGAATTTATTGACTATATTTTCGAACTTTTAAAGCTTCAAGCTGATCGCGTTTGAACACTTTATCAATTTGAAAAAATTTGAACTACCTTCATCTAAAAAGTCTTTTTCCTAGAATTGTAATCTGAACTTTTTGATAGTGATTGCTTCAAATCAGAAATGATATACATATACATAATTTCATTTTCTATCATTTCAAAACTGTATACTCTCTCCAAAAATGTTCATTCTTATTGTTAGATCTTTCAAATTTATAAATCAGAGATGTGTACTTCGGAATAATTAATTGCCTAAAATTTGCAATGTTGAGATGTGATTAGTTTCAGATTTAATATTCGGAAATTTAAAACTGCAACTACTCTCATTTGAATAATTTAAAGTCAAGAGAATTTAAAATTTTATGAGCTCTAATCGGGAGAGTTAAAAATTGAATTATTTCAAATTTTATTTCTGATCCCTTGATTTAAAGAGTCTGAAATTGAACATTTTTCAAGAGAGTATATAATTTCGAAATTATAAGAATTGAAACTGTGTATACACCTTCCCCGATTCAGAGCGTTATAAATCGAATTATTGGATATTTTAATTCCGGAAAGAGACTTTCACACATGAAGAGAGTTCAAGTAAAAAAAAAATTTATTTGAAGGAATTGTAATAAAAATGTTTAAAATCTAAAAATTTTGAATGAACCATAGAGTTCTGAATTTTCTTATTATTTTGAATTGAGAACTCCTGGTACACTGTAAAAAAAAGTGGTTGAAAATTACCACAATTATCAGTGGACATAAAAATACCAGTGACTACTGTGGCAGTTTTACTAAACTATTTGAAAATTATATTCTGACACTTTAAAATCACATACAGACGGGAAAATTCATGTAACCTCGCTTTCAGGGCAGTTGAATTTTACGCCTTTTTCGTAAAACTTAACCATCAAATATCTTCTATATACGAATCTGAAGTTTGCTTTTTGCATAAAACAATAACATTAGGCTTATGATTTTGCAATGTTTCGAATTGAATTGTTTCAGGTTAAATATTAGAAAATTCAACACTACAATTTTTTTCACTTTTATAATTTTAATTTTGGAGGATTTTAAATTGAATATGTTCTAAACGAGAGAGTTGAAAAATTATTGATTTCAAAGTATATTATTCTCTGAATTAAAAATTGAACATTTTTGAAGAGAGTATAATTACAAAATTATACGAATTTAAATTATGTTTTTTCTGATTCAAAGCAAATTTTCAATTGTAATGTAATGTAATGTAATTTTTTTCTCTTCCCTTTAACGAGGTTCTACAATCTTGAACGTTTTTTAATTAAGTCTTATTCTTAATGTCTTATTCTTATTCAGAGGTTTATTCAGAAATTTTCAGATTTGACATATAGTGATTAAAACCTATTCACTTGCAAATTTTGACTTTGAATGCGTAATCAGTGTCTATTTTTAAATTTTGAGCTGGAAATTCTGATACATTAAAAAACCTTCCCATTCGGAATTTCCAATCTATCAATTTCCAATCAAGAATGATTAAATTGTGTTGTTTTTTACGAGGGGCTATTCACTCTCGAATAAAATTTAGGCTAGTAAAGGATTTCAAATTATATTTGTCTAAAATGGTTAAAGTTTGTTAGGTCCGCTTAAATCAAAACACTGATGAGTCACACAAGATTCGGACGCCGCCCAGATTCTCGTTCTTATTGCCTCTTATGCATGCTTATTTGGCGTTATTCTTACTATACCGTGCTACTCAGTAAGGTAGGATTTCCTTGCTTAAATCTGATTTTTTGACTCGAATAAACTCTCTTGCTTACTGATTCTTATCGAATCTTATTTTTCTTTATTTCTCACTATCTTGCGTTACATATAAGAGGTTTAAGAAGATTTCAAGCTTACAATTTGTTAAATTCGAGAGTGAATAGCCCCTCGGTTCTTTATGGAATTTCATTCTGCAATTATTGAATATTGAAAGATAATAATTTCAAATTATCCAATGCTCCATGATTACATGATTAATTAAAAATGTTCTGATTTGTACAATTTTTTATTACAATTCCTTCAATTTCAATTCAAGGTCATATTCTCAAATTTTTAAACGCTTTGAGCTGAAAAATGTCTTCTTTTTTGGCATTGCTGATGAGTGAGGTCCGCCCGTCAGTCGTTTTTGTTTCATGGCGTACTTCAAGCGTTTAAGAGTGGAATTACAAAATTCTGGTAAGATTCCCATCTTTCTGACTTTGTACACTCACCATGTAAATTGGATTACAGTACATATTGTGATTTTAAAGAAATCATGAAAAAGTGCGTGATAATATCGTTTACACTATGGTTGAAATTTACCACGTTAATCACGTGCATTTTTATGTCCAGTGATTCATGTGGTAATATTACACTCTTATGGTAAAATTCCTACAAATATTGTAAAATGTCACTGCGATTACTGCGATTTCTTATTGAACTTGTAGAATTAACACATTGATCACGGTGAAACATTTGCAAACCGACTTGTAATTTTCAACTACTTTTTTTACAGTGTATCCAATCATTTAATATAAAAAAAATTTTAAATAAAGAAAATTTCAAATTAGAAGACAATAATTCTGAATATTTCTCGGATAATTTTATCCAGAAACTTTATCATTAATTTTGTGTATTTTCTTGCGTTCCACAATTCTAGAAACTCTTCCCTGTTTGAGTTGGACTTTTTTTCTACGTTTGACCGTTTCTGGGGCTGTTTCTTACCTACTTTCATCGACCTTACTTAACTTGGCATGGTCGTTGGTTAATAAACTTGAATTTTTCCACTCTGAGATTAGCATGGTGGAATTGGAGTAATTGGTTTCCTTTTAGTTGAAGAATAACAAGATGCAACAAATCTTGTATAAAATGTATAGATTGTGCATGCACCATGAATTTCCATGAGTTTTAAAGTGACAGGAATTATGTCATGACCAAGTCATGACCGCCTATATGCACGCTGAACCTTGAGTGTTCGAAGAAACTTCTGGCAATTTTTTCAAAATAAAAATCTTCAAGTTTCAGGGAATCCTTAGGATGGAAATATATAATGAAAATTTATTTCAGAGATGGGATAAATAATCTCAAAAGCCATATGGGACATTCATTTAAAAATCGTACAGATTTGGACGAAAGTTGACCGACCCATTTTCGATTGAGCTAATACGTTTTTTACGGGGTCTTTATCGAAAAAGAAAATATACGTATTTGAGGATTTTTTTATTTTGCAGTTTTTTGAGAAATAGAAAGTGTTGAAAAGTTGAGAATTTGAGTGAAGATAATTTTTTTAAATGCATAACTCCTGTTCTATTTGAGCTAGAGACATTTGTCTTTTATCATTTGAAAGGTGAAAGAACAAGCTCTAATAAAAAAATCATCCCAAAAATATTATCTACAAATTAAAATTGTTATAAAAATTAAAATTTTTTAATCGATTTTTAACTAGGTTGACCCCCATGAATTAAGTTCTTAGTATTTTTAGCCTATTCTTCGTCAAATTTCTGATCGATAACGATTTATTTCAAAGTGGTGAAAATATTATTACCATCGGAAAAAATTTGATGTAGATATCTAGCGGTGTCGAGCGCGGTACCTCACACCGGCGCGCGTATCACATTTCACGGCCGATTTTCATCTTCGATATCGTTTTTCCAGTTGATAATCCTATGGGGTACAACGGTTTGATATTCCGGGGTATTATTTACCTAACTCAAAGCTGTATTTACCAAGTTCGTCCAGAAGTACAATTGCAATCTTTTAATCTAGAGCCTATAACGTCCCCAAGTTTCGAGGGTAGAGAATACCAAAAAATTCTGATTATTTGTTCACAGGACGTGGTGCTTCGGAAGAATCATCAGACTACAGTTTGCTCGTTGCCTGTTTTGCCGGAGGGCTAACCGCCGTTTGTATTCTGGTCGTCGGGATCACGTTGACATTATATCGTCGGAACCACTTCATGCAACCCATGAAAACACAGACGCACATAGTTCACTACGAGCCAAGTGAAGATCACGACTCGGTTTCACCAGTGCAGAAGGCTCCCCAGAGAAGAGAGCAAAAGGAATCGTTAAATTTCGTTGAAACAAGGAACGTTAAGGAGCAAATCTCATCGGATCCTCCCGATGAAGATCCGGATGTTATACCAAGTAAAGTGGAGAGGAGGCCTGATATTTTTGAACCAAACTATACACCCAAACCAGAAAGGATTAAAGAGCCTGCAAATTCGGAGATCTTCGAGTATTCATCACGAACGACCACCCTCCAGGGTAAGGATGGTAGGATTTACCCTAATGGCTACAGGGAACGACCGGAAGAATTGAGTCCTGTCAGACCAAACACACTTCCGGTACACCGTAGCCATGACATCTACACGAGAAGTTTACGTGTTCAGGAGAGCTGTATATAGAGCAATCCCTCCATTTGATCCTTTCATACTCATCCATCTTTCATCGACGGTTAACAGTTCGAGGTGATGTACACGATTATCGATCTGTTTGTACATAGACAATAAAACTAATTGTTAAGACGTTCTTTCTACTCTTCTCTGTTGTACAAGTTTCAGGATATTTTCTTATCATTCTTTCTACCCTAGAACCCCGCTTCGAGCGAGCCCGGTTAATTCTTACAAGAGACTCGTGGTCGTGGGCTGTGATATTTTAACAGGGACGCACACACGAGGCAAGAAGTTTAAACACGCGCTTAAACGTTAACGTTGGAGTAAATCCTAGTTTGAGATAAGACACTGAGAGATCATACTCGAGATGATGCTGAAAGCGGAGTTTCAGTGTATTCAAATCCTCAATGATAAAAACAGTTTTCTCAGATTTCTTGTGAGACCTATACGTTAGTTCGAGTATAGGACAATGAAACAAACTGATTAAGCAATCGTTGTTAACTGTACTATTATTAGTTATGAAGTAAACCGATCTTCAGTTGATTGAATATTTCGGTATGAGTTTTTATTGTTTTATTATTTTATTTAGAACCATCAGAGTCGTTCTCTTACTCAGGATCAAATTTATTCAACAGCAGAGGTAAGTGGTATCTCTTGAATTAAGTCACATTGCATTTTTGAGAAGAGTTACAAAAGGTTCAGAAGGAAACTTTGAATTCATGTCAAAATGCAATGTCATGAGGCAGAAATTGAATTTCTTAGCATATGTAGACGTCTCAATGGAAAGAGTCAGTAACAGTATGTTGATATACGAGCCCATACTTCCAGATATATTCCACGACAGGTTGACATTTCATAGGCTTTCGAAACGACGAGCTTTTTTCTGATTTTAATACAATATTTCCCAGAAAGATTCTTTGTTGCCACTTTTCTCCGCACCTAATGTCAGAAATGTGATGTTTCAGCCAATTTCTTTCCAATCACATTTTCGTCATTGAGTATGGGAGGCATTAGACTCATGTGAATTTGGACTTTTGGGGCGCACAGTGGTTCAAAGCCCAAATTTCTGGTCGAAACGTTGAAAATCGACAGTTTCCGATCAAGATGAAATTCACTGTACGTGTGAAGGGTGCGTTGCTGCAGAGAAATCAAAAAGAGCAGATTTTCTCATTCATTAGTTTCGAGAAGTTATACGCTGAAAGTCGAACGTTCCTCCGAAAACTTGTTACGCAGCTGAATAGTCTCTCGCGTCCGAGTGGAACGTAAGCGTCGAAAAAAGGCAGTTGGAAATGACCCGGTATATCAAGGCTCCATGGATTTGATTCGTAAAGGTATGTAGAATATTTCTCCACTAGCTTAAAATGGAAATAATAATGCATACGTCTGTAAGAGATGTTAGAATACTCGCGCTCTTCTTTCTATTTCGCGCGGTAAAAATTGCAAGACTCAATGGAGGATTAGTAATCGAAACCGTAGTGGACCACTTCGATTATTTCTGTGTTGTATGCGGAAAGGTGTCCCCAATAAAGTAGCGTCGAAATTTTCTGCCCGAGCTTGCCCGTCTTCTTTTGGGAACGATTTTTTTTAGGCAATTGGTGCGCCGTTTTACGGGACTGGCGCGGCGCATAGCGAGGGGCTCGGCGCACAGGCTTTACGGGAAATAAGGAGTGATCTTTTGAACCTTTTTTGCACGGAGAAATTTCTAGGTACTAATAGATGGTGTACATGGTGTTCACTTCAACTGTCTTCGAATTTATGGAGACAAAGAAAAACAAATATCATTTTTTAATCAAGCGACCCCGAAAACGTGAATGAAAGTTGATTCTCATTCGGTACTCTTTTTTTCATGCAAGTCAGTCGCCATTTTGAATTTTGAAGAACAAATATCATTTTTTATTTTAGCGACCCCGAAAACGTAATAGAAGTTGATTTTTATTCGTCACTCTATTTTTTTATGCAAGTTGGTCGCCATTTTGAATTTTGAAACACAATAATCATTTTTGAATCTAGCGACCCCGAAAACGTGAATGAAAGTTGATGTTCATTCGGTCCCCAGAAACATAAATAAAAGTTTTTTTTCATTCAGTACACTATTTTTCTATGCAAGTCGATCGCCATTTTGAATTTTGGGAAACAAATATCATTTTTTAATTTAGCGACCCCGAAAACGAAAGTAAAAGTTGATTTTCATTCGGTACTCTATTTTTTATGCGATTCGGCCGCCATTTTGTGTCAGCTATTCTGAATTTCTGAAACCAAATATCATTTTTGAATTCAGCGACCCGAAAAACTTAAGGGAATGTACATTGCAACATAATTATCAAATGTTTAGGGGTTTTGACCGGAAATTTCGGATTTCGAACCACTGTGGGGAGGTTCAAAAACTACGTCACACTATTAGAGAAGGGGGAGCAGATTTTGTGACGATTCATATAAAAACTTTTTTGAAATTCTGGAGAATATTTAAATTTTTCATATACTGATGCAAATAAATTATCTGAATCCCACGTTTGTAAGTTTTTTGTTTCATTTCAGCCGTTTATATGAAATGATGTGCAAAAAAGTTGGATAAGAAGGAGGGCGGGGGGTCTTTCGCATTTGTGAAGACACAGGGGCGTTTAATCACAGTTTGTCGATCCCTGGCGAAGGGGGGGGGGGGGAATTGTCCGAAATATGGTGAGGGACTTCCTCAACAGGTCCTTTCTAATTTTCTGAAATATTAGTTGACTTGGGACCTCCTAAATAAAAAAGATAG
>WSXT02144482.1:0-10226 GCA_011762715.2 Neuroterus valhalla
GGTAAATACATCATCGAGCGCGAAGCGCGAGATCCGAATGACGCGCGCCCTAGGCGCGCTCAAACTTGCGAGCGAAGAAACTTGCATAAAAATTCGAAAAAAAAATTTTCTAATGCATTTTTGGATTAATAATAGATCATCAGAAAGAACTGATAAGTCATTGATCAAAATTGTAGTTGAAACAATACTTATAAATTAAATGGACTAGGAAAGAAATATTTCGTCTTTTCGTTCAGAACTTCGAGCTTATCGTTTTTTGGTCCAATTTCTTGATGAAAGTGATAACCACGAAATCACTGTCTACTGATAAACCCCTATTCCAATTTCTTAAGAAAAAAATTGACGTCCTTTTTCAAATGAGGGATATAATACCTAATGATGAGAAGATTAGCAAAGCTAAGGTAAAAAATTAGCTGCTTCCTATTATCTATTCAGAGAAGAGCAATCAGCAATGACATTGATGTTTGATGGCACGTACCGCGAAGGAGAGACGAGTTAGACAGCATACAATATGGTATTTGAGCTTTCCAGCCCTTTTTACACGGATATATATTATTTCTGGAGCCTGAGGTCCCGCGAGGGCGGTTTATTGTGGGACACCCTTTGTACCCGATTCAATAACCCTTGACAAGATGATTGCAGTATCTGGTTTCCCTTTTGCAGGTGAATGCTACCGAAGGGTTAAACGTCGAAAAAACATCCTGGACCAAAAAGAGCGCGGGAGTAGAAATTCAATGATCAATTTTTTGTTCACATCGGTTACGACTATCCGACCGATCCGCCCTCTTGATGCCAAAAAAACAAAGATCTCTTCGCAGATCGGATTATTCCTGATTGCCATTGAACGTCACTTAAATATATTTTTCTCAGTAATGGTCAGTTGGATTAGTAAAATACACTGATGAACAATTATCTTTATTTTGTGGTGGGAGATATGGAGCCATTCAAAAACTACTTCAAACTAAGAGGGGAGGGGGAGATTATGTGACGATTTGTGTCGTAGTAAGGGAGGGGAGTTACAAATGATAAGTATATACTCAGATAAATATTTAAAAAATGTCCGAATTTTGCGATTCAAGTTTTTTTGTACTAATGATTATGAAGGATTTTTTAATATTCTTGAAAATTTCCTTGCAAATGTGACATGAAAGAGAAGCGTCAACGATCATAATCGCAATCTCATTTTGGTATGGAGATTCTATAAGAGGGTACATGATAACCGTTGAGATCTTTACGAACATCCTTTACGACCTATCGATTTTACGAAAATGAAATTCTTTGAAAAATCGGGCTACTTCTGCGATTCATGCTTTCCTATTATCGTTTCGTTATAGAAGTAAAACATAGTATAATGTTGAATACAAAAAAAAAAAACGAAAAAAAAGTAAACGTGTCCAAGTGACACGCGTAAGGAACGGAGTTCCTTCCGTCGCTTAACAAATACTAAATATAAACGATCCTCAAACAATTATATAAAAGTAATGCGTGTCTTTGAAACACGCGGTAGGGATGGAGTTTTGATTGCGTGCTTGAACGAAACGATATCAAACCTATAAACAATAAGGTATCAAATGTGTGGAAATTGGTTGAAAACTTTGGGAAATGCAAAAAATTTTATTTTCGTAAAATCGATAGGTCGTAAAGGATGCTCGTGAAAATTTCAGTGGGTGTCACATATATCTCTCTCTAGAGTCTCTAGACCCCCAATGAGATCAAGTTTAGGATCTCTGACGCTTCTCTTTCATGTCACATTTACAAGGCGATTTTCGCAAAATTTTCCATCGGTTTATATATATTCAAAAATCCTTCACAACTATCAGTACCAAAAAACTTGAATCGAAAAAATCGGAAAATTTTCACTGATATCACGGAACGATAATAAAAAAGCAAAAATCGCGAAATTAGCCTGATTTTTGCGATTCAACTTTGTTGTAAAACTAAAAGAATAACGTATTGGATGTTTTAGAAATTGGTTGAAAGTATTGCGAAATTCAAGAAGTCGCATTTCTTAAAATATTTAGGTCATAAGGGATGCTCGTAAAAATTTCAACGGGTGTTATATATCCCTCTCTAGAGTCTCTAGACCCCAATAAGATCGAGTTAAAGATCGTTGACGCTTCTCTTCCATGTCACATTTACAAGGCAATTTTCGCAAAATTTTCCATCCGTTTATGTACATTCAAAAATCCTTGATAATTATCAGTACCACAAAACTTGAATCGCAGAAATCGGAAAATTTTTACTTATATTAGAAAACGATGATAAAATAGCGAAAATCGCAAAAGTAGCCCGATTTTTGCGATTTAAACTTTGTTGCGAAGCTAAAAAAATAACATATCGAATGTTTTACAAATTGGTGAAAGTTTTGCGAAATTCAAGAAGTCACATTTCTGAAAATCTATAGGTCGTAATGGATGTTCGTTAAAATTCCATCGGGTGTCATACATCCCTCTCTAAGAGTCTCTAGACCCCAATAGATCGAAATTAGGATCGTTGACGCTTCTCTTTCATGTCACATTTACAAGGCAATTTTCGCAAAATTTTCCATCGGTTTATGTATATTCAAAAATGCTTCTTAATTATCAGTACCACAAAACGTGAATCGAAAAAATCGGAAAATTTTTACAAGAATTGATGAACGATAATGAAAAGCAAAAATTGCGAAATTAGCCTGATTTTTGCGATTCAACTTTTGTTGTAAAACTGAAAGAATAACGTATCGAATGTTTTGAAAATTGGTTGAAAGTATTGCAAAATTGAAGAAGTCACATTTCTGAAAATCTATAGATCGTAATGGATGCTCGTAAAAATTTCAACGGGTGTCATATATATACCTTTCTAGAGTATCTAGACCCCAATGAGATCGAGATTAGGATCGTTGACGCTTCTCTTTCATGACACATTTACAAGGCAATTCTCGCGAAATTTTCCATCCGTTTATGTGCATTCAAAAACCCTTTATAATTATCACTACCACAAAACTTGAATCGCAAAAATCGGAAAATTTTCACTTATATTACGAAACGGTAATAAAAAAGCAACAATCGGAAAATTAGCCTGATTTTTGCGATTCAAGCTTTGCTGTGATACTAATTCAAGAAGTACATTTCTTAAAATCTATAGGTCATGAAGGATGCTCGTAAAAATTTCAACGGGTGTCATATAACACTCTCTAGACCAAAATAATTTGATGGATTTGGTACCTACTTACGAAATCTCTATACCGTCGTATGAGGAACTTCGTTCCAAAAATAAAATGATACGCCCGTAGCCTAGGTGGTACAGGTTTCCACCAGGATGCACTCAACTGCAGCCAAGCCCGTAGATGGTGGGGGTTGTAAAACCAGGCTGCCCAATAGAATATTAAAACGTGTGACGTCATTCCAAGATGGCCGAATCCCTTGTGTGGGGAACAAACCGTTGTGTCTCTTGCATCACGTAAATTGGCTTAGTTATATATAATGTTTTTTAACTACTTTGAATCAGGAATTGAATCCTTCTATGCATCTGGTGTTGTTGAAGTCTTTTTTTTTTAATTATCTAGGTGCAATAAACAATTTAGGTCCCTACGCTTTCAAAAGTGAGGATTTTTCCACAAATATTAGTGATGTGCCAGGAGTGAATGAGTTTGATCTCGTATCTCATTCTACGATAATCCATAGTTATTATACGTAACATAAATTAAAAGCTTATAAAAGCTCAGAGGCTTTTAAGGTGGTTATATGGCAATATATAGTATGTGCATAGTTATGCAAAATGTAAATTAAAAAATTAAATTATGAGGAGCATAAAAATTGAAATGATGATTCTCACAACTATAATTCATAACAAAAGTGGTAAATAAATTGTAGCAAAAAAGATTCAAGCTTTCAAATTAAGCGAAGGAAGGCATATGCCATATCAAAATCATCAAATTACGAGTTTATAATTATTTTTGCCCAAAAACTAGATGGTCACACTTTCCGGGCAAAAAATATATATTGCAAGATGACCGTATCTGGCGATGTTTAGTTTTTCGAAAGAGTTCCATGGTTACCAAAGACGTTGGAACAAAAAAACCTTCAATTTTCACGCCTCGCCCTATGGCCCTATACCTGCTGCGTATAAGAGACAGAATTTGATAAACAATATCTTAAAAACTAGACGGGCGATCCATCTGGAACTTTGCACAGATTTTTATTTGTTTATAAACTTGAAGTCCTTAAAGTGTCAAAAAGATGGCATAGATTTTGATTTTTGATGGAGCCACCTTAAGTTTCACGAAAGTGAGTTCGTTGAGAAAATGGAATGCAAGAAGATGAGAACTTTATAGTTCGAGTTTGAGGTTAACATTGGCGCGTTCATTTTCCATCAACTGCATGGATTTTCATATAACAACATTTATATTGAACTATATTTTGTTGTGATATGTGCCTCTCAAATTTTTATTAATTTATTAATAGCTTTTTGAAACTATTCTACAAACTTAAACATATTGCTAGATGATTGAAATTTGAGGTTCAGAAATTTTCACGGCAGTAGAAGATTCTTTTTGATGGAAAAAAAGAATACTTTATAATTATCATGGTTAATAATGAGTTATAAATAAATTGACAGAATATTTTTGGAACTTAAAAAACTTCATTCCTCCATTCTTACAGATTGAATATTTTTAAAGAAGGAACAAAATAAATTCGGAAACGTGGATAACTTAAAATCAAATAGAATATCGGTTTGCGAAGCCATGCCCGATTCCACTTCGATTTACATTTCAAATTAGTTATTTTCAGGCAGATTACCATATTCGATCTCTCAGAAGCATTAACCTACAAAAATTACCTCTATTTTTAATATTTTTATTGCATTGTTAAAAAAAAATATTTCTGCCTTGATCTGTATTTTGGGGTCCATATCGAGCCATCTGCGGCACGTATCACCTGCGGCAAGTATCAGCAGCGGCATGTCTCACCTTGCGACATGCCTCCCCTGCGGCTAGTCTCTCCTGCGGCATCTCTCCCGAGTAAATTGCCAATGTTGCATTATTTTCATGACCAATCACAGAGGTGCCTTCCCACCCCTCTTGGTATTCGGGAAAAGGGGAAGGTATGTGACCTGCATCATATAGGGGGATATATTATTGGCATAAACAGTATTCTGACACTTCAGAATTTTTCGGGTAAGAGATGCCACACTTCTGCCATTTTGGAGGGTGAGAGATGCCGCAGGTAGACGATTCTGTTCTGGAGGCTTGCTATAAAATTAGAAATCCACTCGGGAGAGATGCCGTAAGGGAGGCTCGCCGTAAGGGAGACTAACCGCAGGTAAGGCTTGCCACAGGTGAGACCTGCCGCAGGTGAGACATGTCGAAAGAGAGACATGCTGCAAAGAGACTTTTCGTAGGTGAGACTTGCTGCATGTGACTTGATGTGGACCCGCATTTCGTTCCTATTTAATCCAAATATTCTCCTTTGACAGTATTCAATTTTCTTTAAAATATCTTCTCTTATTCATTTCAGAATTCATCTCTCTTGGTTAGAAACTGTACGAATTAGCTGAGAATTTGCATAATTGTTCGATTGACATTTTTTTTTTTTTTTTGAAAATTTATTTCTTCCACCGAAAATATAACTTATACCGCTTTTTCTGAAATTTTAGTGTTATAGGTAAAAAATTAAACTAATACTTTTTACATTGTGGAATTCTCTTTTACTATCGTAGATTCAACTTCGAGAGGCCTAAATTTAAATTACTCTATTGAATAATCATTTTATTGATTAATGGATACATCAACTTGTTTGAAAATTCCTTACTTTTTGTTGGCAAATTCATTATTCCTAATTGAAAATGTAACTCTTTCATTGCTGGGTGAAATTCATATTTTTCAGATAAAAATTTCAAATGTTTGAAAATTTATCAATTCTGTTGTAAATAAAGGTTTTCTATAGGAAATTTATCTTTTTGAATCAAAATTGAATTTTTTGGTTGAATATTAAACTGCTCTATCAGGAAATTATTTTATTAGTTTATCATCCATTCGTTCCGTCAAAAACTTGATTATTTAGTTGATTATAATTCTTTCTATGGTTATGAATCAATCTTTTGGAATGCAAATTTAACTACAAAAATAGTGTAGGAAATTTGTACATTATAATTGAAATTGCAACTTCTTGGTAAGAATGAATTCCATTTTTGTTGTGTATTTAACTATCAAATTTCATCGTTTGTGGTAAAATTGAATTGTTTTTTATAAGCGATTGGAATTTTTTTTCAATTTGAAGAAAACAGCATCTCTGATATTTTTTGTTAACAATGATCCTTTGCTTAATGAAAATTTGACTTTTATCTCAACTCAAGATTGAAATATTTTCTTGTTTGTATCATCAAATATCCTATTTTTTCTTAGAAACCAATTTGTTATCTGATCAAACTTTTGTCTTGAAGATTACAATTTTTTTTCAAAAAGTAATCTATTTTGCTTGTAGTTGGATTCTTGGTTTTTTATCTTATTGCCAGGAATTGCAGATTCTAACGCGACTTTTGGATGTTTAAAAGAAATTTCTTTCTTTCCTTTATCAATTTTAAATCTCCTATTTTAAATCCTTTTGAATGGAAAATTAACTCTTTGGTTACAAAGTTGTCCCTCTTATTCGGAAAGTCATCATTTTTGTTAGGAATGTTCTTTTTCCAAAATTCATCCGCTTGGTTAACAATTCAACTACTTTTTCAAAAATATTAAATTTTGGTTCATATTTGTTCTTCTTTCGTGACTATAAAATTTTCAACGTTGGAAAAAGTCTTTTTTAGTAATAATTTTTGTTTATTTATAAAAATTGCAACTGTTACCTCGAAAATTCATTTTTTAAATTGAAAAATCAGCCTCTCTCAATAAGGATTCCATATTTTTTGTTGGGTATGAAACTGTTTGGTTTCAAAAAATTCTGTTCTGTTGAGGATTAAATTTTTTTTTTTAATTCAACCTTTCAGTTAAAAGTTGAACTAATTTATTGAGGATTCATTTTCTTGGTTGAAGGTTTGCCTCTTTGTTTGAAAATTTACAAAATTTTGTTGAAAGTTCCTATTTTTCGTTAGAAAATTATTCTTTTGGCTCAACAATAATTTTTCTTGTTCATAATTTCACAGTTATCTTAAAAATGAACTCTTTTTATTTGGAATATCAACAATTACATTTTTTATTCTCTTTTTTCTTAACTGCTTCATCAAAAATTCATCAGTTCAACTAAGTTGTTAAAAAATCGTCGATTCTAATTAAATTCAACTGTTTGGAAGAAATTTCATCTTGTTGAATAACGATAATAATAAGTATTAATATTATCAAATGATCATTTGAAACAAAAGCTGAACTCATCCTTTTTTGTCCCTAAAATTATATTTTTTATGTAAGAATCAAACGATTCGGTGGAAGATTCAGGTAATTTATTAGAAATTCAAATTTTGGTAGTTAATCATTCTTCTTGAATGAAAATTTATCTTTGGAGGTTATAACTACATCTATTTTATCAAAGGCTCATTATTTTGATGAAACTTGAACTATTTTGTTAAAGTCATTTTTTTTCTGGAAAATTTATCTGCGTTTCTGAAAATTTGTCCTTTTGATATAAAACTGATCTTCTCAGATTAAAATTCAACTGATGGATTATACGTCCAACTGTTGAGCCAAGCATTAATTTTTTTCTTTTTAAGTTCAATCGAGAAATTTAATTTAACTTCCTGTAAGAAGAGGATCGACGGTACGCTCCGTAGCTCAGTTGGTAGAGCATTCGTTTGGGTAAAGAAAGTTCCTGGCTTTGGATCCTGGCATAGCAAAGAAAAAAATACATTTTTTTTGTTTTTGAAATTAACCCTTTTTAAAGTAATCAAAATTCAAATCGTCCCTTTTCAAAATTGAACTGTCGTCTAAAAAATGTTCCACCTTGGATTGAAAATTGGATCTTTTTTCGTTTAGAAGTGGATTCCGCCTGGTTGATACTCTATTGTTTGAAAAAAATTTGATGCATGAAAACAGTTTATAATTTTTTTTATTATCATTTTGGCATTTTAACTGGAAAATAAATGTATGCAGACACACTGGCATTAGGAAAAGAGAATATAAAGTCACAGAGATAAACATACACCCTGGGAATTCGCTAAGTCTTTCGACTTTGAAATGCTCGCAGAAAAGGTGCTTAAGGCAGTAGTAAGACACAAGCCACGAAGAAGTAAAATCTCTCGGGAGGGACTCTTCCTTTGAAATATGTACTGATAAAAAACAAAAAAATTTCATTCAAAAAATTATTTTGCTCCAAAAGGGTCAACTATTATACCAAAAAGTTTAGATTTTTATTGAAATACTTGAATTCAAATTTGAATCATTCAATCATTGAAGAAAAAGTTGAATTTTTAACAAAATTGTTGATGTTCGAACCCGAAAAAACCACAACGAAGGGGAAACATAATAGTAGAATTTTCAACCAATGATAGGAATTTTTAAAATAAAATCCTGAATTTTTAAAATAGATTTTCATTGAAACATTCAAAATTTTCAATCAAAGGGATCAATTTTCAACTAAAATGTTGAATATTCAAAGCGAGAAAAACAAATTTTAAATAAAGCAGCTCAACTTCATACTTATTAGACGAATTCTTAACGAAAAAAGATGAGTTTTCAACCAAAAAGATTTAGTTTTTACCAAAACACGAATTTTCAAGAGAATATACGAATTTTCAACCAAATGGATGAATTTCCGACTACAGAATATAAATTTCAAACAGAAATTAAACAATTGATTTCTTCATTCAGAACAGTTTTTCTTAACCAAACAAAAACGAATTTTTAACTAGTTGATTTCTACAAAAAATACTAATTTTTTACAAAATAGGTCAATCTTCAACCAAATAGGCAACTTTTCAATGGAATTTCGAAGAACTATTCACAAAAAAACTTAATTTCCTAACAAAGAAAACCGGTCTCGAAAAAAAATCATGAATTCCACAGTTGATTTTTCAACTTTCAATACCTATGGAATGATTAGAATATGAAGACGAATTTCCTACAAAATATTTGAATTTCTAAACCAAAAATATACCTTTTCGACAAGAAAGTAAATTTGTACCAACAAACAGTTGATTTTATATGAACCTGTCCAAATTTTGACCTAAAAAAATGAATTTTGTGCACAAGGGTAGAATTTTCAACCCAAAAATATTATTTTCTAACAAACACGATAATTATCGAATATTCCGATATTCAAATATATAACTTTATTTTTACTGAATCAGTTCCTTCTTCAACTAAATTAGTTGAAGTTGCAACCATAAATAAAAGTTTCGGAACGGAAAGTAAAATTTCGATTGAATGGTCACGTTTTCCAGCAAATTTTTCAACTTTCGTGCCCAGAAGAATTTTTTACAAAGAAGTTAAAATGTCAAGCCAAAAATCTCATTTAAAAAAAAAATTGTATTTTATATCTAGTAGTTCAACATTCATATAAATCGTCCAATTTTCGAACAAACAGCCTAATTTTCTACCAAAATAGTTGAATTTTACACTTGAACTTAAATTTCAACAAAAACGTTAAATCATTGAAAAAACCAATGATTTCTTCACATGAAATAATCAAGTATGAATAAAGAATATCATTTTTCTACTACAAACTGACTCGTAATATTTCCAGTTAAAAACCAATATTCTAATTGATAAAAATAAATAATGAACGAAATACAATCATTTCCCATCAGAATTATAAACAAGGTATCAGAACATAAATTAAAAAGGTGTTCAACACTCCAGTTGGACTTCCTACCGAAGAGATGAATCTTCAACTAGAAATATGAATTTTGAACAAAGTAGTTGAACCTTTAACCACTTAGTTGAAGTTTTTGGAAGAAAAATGTGACTTTCTTCACAACATAACATAAATTGTTGGAGAACAATGAAAAGTCCGACAAACCCAGATTTGTATCGGAAACGCTTCTATTCATGAGTGAAGCGTTATGTGTGCAACGCTCCACTCCCATATAGTATCGTTATGGCTAAAACGCTCCACCCCTATATAGTACCTTTATGGGTATACCGCTCCACTCCTGTATAGTATCTTTATTGGTGTTACGCTTCACTCCTATATAGTATCATCATTGGTATAACGCTCCACTCCCATATAGTATCGTTATGGGTAAAACGCTCCACCCCTATATAGTACCTTTATGGGTATACCGCTCCACTCCTGTATAGTATCTTTATTGGTGTTACG
>WSXT02144493.1:0-10405 GCA_011762715.2 Neuroterus valhalla
GAACAATTTCCAAAAAAACTATAAAACCCCCCCTCATCATCCCAGTCAAACTTACCGAAAAAAACCACACACGGTCCGACCCCCCCCCCCCCCCACACAAACATAACTTACACAAACACACACACAACCAGCACTCTCTTTTCATCAAGTAGTTAAGACCAAAAAAAAAAAAATGATCTTTCACATTTAATATTACCTTACCGGGGAAATTTCTTTCAGAATTCAAATGAGAAGATGAAAATATGCAAAGAAAAATGCCAAAAATAGACGTATCGGTAAATAATCAGTAAATTCCATGAAAAATCAGCTAATCAGCGCAGAAGTGAATTAGTCAATTAGCACATTTGCAGACAAATCAGTGCATCTGGTAACCCTACGCTGCTCAAATTCTATATCAAGTATCTAAACATGCTTTATTCGTGGATTCAGGTATGATGTGTGAACCAATCGGAGCTCTCGCCATAGGTTGCGCTGCTGGTGCGCTCAGCGTTCTTGGATACAAATATCTCACGGTAATAAAATTAACAAATAATTTTTTTCCTGTCTTGTTTCTGCATTGCTGTGCCAAAGAATATTCCAACGAAGTAAAAGGAGACAAAATTTTGAGAGATCAGGGTGGCTATTCAATACTTGAGTCTAGAGTGGCACCCCGAAAATATATAAAATCAAATATGTCAAGTGAAATTGAAAGAGATTCAATAATATTTCCCGTTAAAACTGAGAATCAAAAAAGTTATTGTTCTGAAAATGAATTCACAGTCATTCCCTGGTATTTACCCAATATGCTTCTTCCTTCTCCTACAGTTCCCTTACTCAATTTTTCCCATTCCCAAATCTGTCCATATGAATTCCTTGTATCCCAGTAGTACAACGAGGCTGGAACCAAGCAAGTTGCACTTACCCCGAAAGGGACTTTGCTTAATGGTATAATAATAATATCAATAATAATATTTTTCTAGCTATAAAAGATTCCCGTTCATATATCCATCTCCACAGTGTATAGCAGCCACCCAGGAAAATGCAGGGCTTACATACATAGCTACTTCTTTTCATTTCAGTTTGCTTCAAGAAATATTCAGAAACATCCTGTAATTTGAAGGCCCATGGAAATATTAACCTCCTACAAAATGAATTGTTAAATAAATAATTTTGTTTCCTTTATTTTTAATTTCAGCCTCTAATCCAAAAGAAACTAAGAATTCATGATACATGTGGTGTCCATAATCTACACGGAATGCCTGGAGTATTGGCTGGAGTTTTTGGAGCTTTAATGGCAGGAATAGCAACGGAAAATGCGTACAATTACTCTCTTCATGAGGTAATAAGAGTGATATCTACAAATTTTATCTGTCCATGAAGTTAGCAAAAAGAAATTTAAAAAAGTTAATTTCAGAGGGGTTCGGCTTACCTACAAAATGTAATCATGGGATGATCTATTTTTAAACTGGTTGGAATCAACCTTGAAATCTTTGGAATTAGTCATAAATTCTTCGAAATCTCATAGAATCCAAGCAAAAGTTTGCTCACACGCATATCGCCCTTTTCAAGTTACCATGGGGGGAGGGGGGAGATAGAAATATAGTTATTAAAATATAACGTACATTTGTCACAAAGATCATCCTTTTATTTTCTATTCCGGCATACTTTGTCCGAAATTATTTCTTTAACTTGCTGGAACTAACCATAGAATTCTCTGAAATTCAATATGAGTTCTTTGGAGTTCTTTAAAATTCCGCCGCCAAAAAAATGACGCATACAATGAAAGATTCCGGAAGAGAATCTTAAACCGACATATTTTGCTATAAGACAAACCTGATACTAGTTTCGTTTTGTTTTGGCCCAGATTTTTCCTGCACGAGCACCAAGTGACGAAGTTAAACTCGCAGAGATGAGAGACAATTATAATATATCACCGGGACTAAATAGAACAGCTGCTCAACAAGCAGGGTATCAATTGCTAGCCCTTGTGACTTCAATGGTGATTGCAATTGTTACAGGATTAATAACCGGTAATTGTCTGTCAAGAAAAGAAAAACGGAAAAACTAGTTTTCAATGTCATAAATAATATACTTCGAACAGTTCATACAAGTTTTATCCAAATTGATTTATTTTTTCAAAGAATTTTAATTCTTTCAGGTTTGATATTACAGATGTCGAAATGTGGATCGATAAAAGAAGAAGAAAAATTCGACGATGCAGCACACTGGGAACTCGAAGATCAATCAATAAGTGAAGTATCAAAGCAATTAGGAGAAACGCGGGTTCAATTGCCAATGAGTCACATTTGAAAAATTTCAAGACCTACCATTTCACATTGCAAGGAGTATTGCTAGTGTTTATATTCCACCAAATACTTTCATTTTACTAAAAAAAGTCATGAAATCATCAATATCCTCCCATAAGTGAGGTAATACTTCTTACAGTTGCATGAAAAGGGGAGAAAATAAATTAATATATTGAATGTTTACATTGTAATACAACAGTACTCCATACTTGAATTTTGATTCAGGAAAAAATAACAAAAAATATCAGTCATAATTATTTTAATAAAATTTACACTGTATATTAAATTCTAAGAAAGACGACCTATTAACCATTTTCCTTTTATTTCATAATTTCAAATATTTTTGACACTATTTTGAAAAGTCTCTCAATCTAATAATTTGAGAAGAAATATACACATACAGATACATAGAAAAATACGTGATAACCAGCACGGTTTAGAAATAGAGATACGTGGGAACTCACAATCAGAAGCAGGAGAAAATGTGGAGTAACAAGTGAACTTTGATTCAATCGTCAACTTTAATGGAACTTTCTATAAAATATTCTAACTATACAATAAATAAAGTGACGATATATAATACAAATTAAATAGCTTTACCCCAACGAGCAAATGCGCGCATTCCCTTTACATAAGTACGGCACTAAATTGTCCGAAGATTTTAGCAACGAATAATTATCATCCAAATAAATTTCTCATTCAGGTAACATGACTTACTTCATTAGGGCGTGTACCACAGCCTTTGCGTTCAACGACTTGAGGTCTGTATAAGTCTGGCCAGTGCCAACAAAAACGATTGGCTGTCCAGTTATATATGTCATTGAAATAGCTGCCCCAACCTGAAATTAGAGGAAAAGGACGAATTTCAGAAGTTGCTCGACGATTACAATAAAACCGTTGGATGCAATGAACCAAACGTAAACATTCGAAAAAAAATTCCTGCTTCCGAATGCGTAGGGTGGGATTTAATAAATAGTTTAGAATTTGGCAAAAAAAATAATGTCATTCTTATCGTCCTGAAGTTCTTCAGAAGACTATAATGACATGTGTATGAATATACTTAAAACTAAAAAAGTATCAGATTTTCGCATTTATTCTCAAGTTTTTAGCGTTTTTGTAAGGTAGTCTTCAGAAGTTGCTACCTGATTATAATAAAATCGCTGGATGCAATAAATTTATCGTAAACATTCGAATAAAATTCGTGCTTCCAAATGCCTGGAGTGGAATTTCATATATAATTTAAAATTTAGAAAAAAATGTCATTCATATTGTCCTGGAGATCTTCAGAAGACTAAATGACATATGTGTACGACTGTGATTCAAGCTAAAGAGGGACCAGATTTTCGCATTTATTCTACTTATTATTCACTTACTTATTTACATTCAATCCGTTTTTATTGAACAGCGGTTTTTCGCAGTTTCAACTTTAATGGTTGATAGGTGTCTTGTTCTTCAACCTACAGCCAGAGGGTTCGTTCGGGGCCTAAAAATTCGGGAATGCATCTGGCTATATGCCTCTACACGTAACCCAACTAACTAACTACCCATAGGAAGTCTACTATGAGCGCAAGATATAGGGAGTCTATTGTATTAGACATTTATCTATTGAGAAACATTCAATTAAATAATTTTTTAAATACTTTGAAATGTTGCGATTACAAAGCGATTTCAAAAGTGGAGTCACTTGGAACTGAAATTACTTGAAATTAAAGCATTATTTTCATTTCAAAGCTTTCTAACATAACTTAGAATATCATTAGGATTTTTCATTTCAAATTTTTGGCTTAAGTAATGTCCTTTAGTCGCTTACTTGAGAAACACTACTTCAGGAATTTACAAACTTTGGTTCCTTTTTTTGGGCACACTGAGAAAAAGAAGCCCATTTACGAAATTATAGAAATAAAAAAGCAAACGACTCAGGAGATTTCTGCCCAATAAGTTTCCTTTCCTGAAGAGTTATCAAAAACTAAGAGGGAACCCGCTTATTCGCCCTCAATATTTAAAAAATTCGATTGTAAACTTTACGCCATTACAAACTTTCCTTTACGAGGGAGAGATGAAATTGACTGACAAGACGAAATGACTATTGCCTGAAAACGATTTTTTACTCCAGGAAAATTCCCGGCGTCGATATAGAATTCCTGAACCTTTTACTGTTATTACCAGGCCATTTTCCGGTAGCAGGGACAGATTGTTACCCTGTTTTTTTTGTTATCTGCACACTAAGACCTACATAAGGAACGGAATAATTTTGAATTAGGGGAAAAAAAATAAATAAGAGAATGGAAGAAAGACAGACTGTAGTCTGTAAAATTCAATATTATTGACGATTAATTTAAATGGAAAAAAAGGATAAACTTAAATTGGTTGATATCCAATATCTTACAACAAAATACTGGAAAAAAAGTATAAAAAAAGTAAAGAGGCATGCTAAATCCTCGAACTCGAACACAAAATATACCTAATTCCGACTGTCAAAATCGAACATAAAGAAATAAGGTTATGGGACATCGGAATCTGTTCATATGGTTCATATTGGGATACTGCATCCATCTGTTCATTCGTAAAAAAGAACTGAGTCTAAATAACTTGAGTCTGACGAGTGTCATGCGAGTCTTACCTTATCATCAATAGTGTCAAATTTGGTCAGTACGATACCGTCGATAATATGAGGATTACTAGAACTGCTGTAATCAGCTAAGGCTTGATTGAATTTTACCAACTGGTCCACAGCTTCATTCCCAACTAGCGCCTCTCCCACAAAGAGGACAAGGTCTGGCTCATTGACTCTAATCAGTTTAGTCAAAGCTCGCATTAGAGGTTCGTTGTCTTGCATCCTGCCAGCAGTATCTACCAAAACAACATCGAACCTAGCTTCTTTAGCAAAGCGGATCGCTTCCATTGCAATGCCAGCTGCGTCTTTTCCGTATCCCTTTTCATAAAGTTGAACCATCGTTTGATTCCCATGCTTCTCAGCTGGATGCAAAGCATTCAGATGACGCATGTGCGTTCTCAACTGCTCAACAGCACCAGCTCTATAAATAAATAAATTAGTTTTAAATTATAACTTAACCGCTTTTATATTCTAAATTATTATTCGAAATTCAATTTGACGCACTTTATGTTAATAGTGTCGAGATTCAAAAACTTTCAAGGCTGTATAATAATTAGGGTGTCCAGATAAGTGCTAAGTAGTACTAAAAGTAGTCCCTAAAATCAGGAGGTCTGGTCACCCTAATAATAATCTATAATAAAAACTCTTTGTGCCACAAGGTCAACCAGTCTTTTATAGTATTGTATTAAGCGAGCCAATTTGAACAGTTTTGAAATTGTTGAAATTTAAGCCTTATAAGTGTTAATTTTCTCCATTTTAAAATACCTTCAATGTAATTTATCAATGTATATACTGACAACTCATTTAAGAATCAATCCTTACCTGAACGTATCGCAAGCTGCCATGAGAACCCGGAAGTTGTTTTCAATCAGCCAGAAACAAATTTTAGCTAAATTAGTCGATTTTCCGACTCCGTTTACTCCACAAAATGCCATTACATAAGGTCTGCCGTCTTTCTTCGCTTCATAGGCATCGCGCAAAATATCGACTCTTCTCTTCGGAGAGAGAATTTGCACAAGAGATTCAGTTAGAGTAGCTTTTACGGTATTTGCTACACTTTCGAAAGTACCAAGTACCTTTCCTTCAAGTTTCGTAGCAACAGAATCACATAGTTTTGTCGCGATGTCGGAAGCAACGTTCTTCGCAATGAGATGGTCTTTTAGTTTGTCCAGCACAGGAAGCATGTCCTCGTGTTTCAGAGATTTGTTTCCCACAAGACTCTTAAACATGGAAAGCATTCCCCCAGATTTCTTTTGGATTACTGGCTTATCAACTTCCACTACGTCTTCAACTTCATCGGATTCTTCCCCAGAATCACTGTCGACTTCCAGGTCTTGAATTCCGCCTTTCATTTTGCCTATCAACTGCAATTTTTGACAAATTCAAATGGTAGAAATATGTACTATCTTAAAGTAAACGTAGATAAATCTCTAAAATATAGGGATATGTATAAGAGAATGAAACAATTATTTAGAATTTTACCGCCGTGTCAGCTCCGATGTAATCGCCTCCATCTTCAGGCTTGTCTTTAGTGCGTTCTAATGTAGCGAGATCCTTAATTGTACCACCCAATTCCCACACACGGGGCTTCTTACCTGCCTTTTCAGGCTTCGGACTTTTTCTAAAGTTGATTTCATATTTAAAATTTATGAAAATGTTAAACACTAAAAAAATATGTTGTGAAAAAACAAAGCTTACTGTTTATCAGCTTTTTTCTTTTGTCCTGAGAACTTTTGAGCGAGTTTCATGCGATTCATGATCAGCGGATCTTCGCTCATATCGCCATCTATATTTTGTACAGCTTTCGGTGGCTCTACTTGGGGGATTTCTTGAACTGTCACTAAAAGTGCGAATTAAAAAAAAAATCCCGAATGAAAGAAAAATTAAAGTGATTTCACTCAATTTTATCTAAAAAAGAATTTAGCTCTTCAATCTGAAAGGGACAAATTTCTAACATTTTAATTAGAAATATTTCATGGAGTTTTTAACTTCGAGTTGTACAGAAAAATATGAAAATGAAAAATGGAAAGTGTCTTCCTAGCAGGCTTGCTATTCTGTTAAGATATTCAATTATGTATATTGAAACATTGATAATAATTAAATTATGTTATTAAAAAAACGCTTCTATGGCAATCATGTTGGTGATGAAAATTGACGAATGATGCAAGCAATTAGAAAGAATAAGCATTGTATTAACTTACTCAGATCATCGTCAGTACCATTAGTCCCTTTCTTCTTTTTACCTATAAGCGTAAAAGAGCATTTTTCCTTCACCACTACATTAGTGTTACTCAAAGCGCCATAGTTCTTATATTTAGATTAGATCTGTTTCATCCAGAATAATAGTATTCCAATATAATAAAAAAGCGTTATAAAAGTAAAGTTCCAATAAGAAAACGGTATAAGGCTGAGAGAATGAAAATTAATATCCTTTACCGAATAAGCTCAGTTCATACAAATTCACCTTGTTTCTTGTTATCCTTGTCATCTTTGCGTTCAATCATACTAGCTACTGTCTTTTTAGACTTAAAACTCTCGTCGAAAGTACGCATTTGTTTTGGAAGCTTCGACTGCGCTTTCCCCCAGTTTTCAGCAGCAACAAGAATATTATCATAGCTCTTTTTAAAATTATAATCAAAAAACCATTGCGAGCTTTGTAGTTCATTCTTGAAACGATCTCTGAACTCCAGATGAATATCGTTTAAAAATTTGTCGACGTATGAGAGTTGAAGAATTTTTTGATAGGCAACAACGAATATCAACTCAAATTCGTTGTCTAACTTATACTGAAGACGAAGTGAATCGTGCTCATAACTATGATTTCCTGTACGTTCCTGAAAATTTACGAATATTAACTGCATGATCTATAGAACATTATTAGATATTTATTGGAAAACAACTTTTCAAGTTATCTGAAAAGCTTGCTAATTTGATACAAATGTAAAAATATTAAATCAGGGAAGTTACATTCTTGATAAAACGATCATTCATTCATTTATTCATCCAAAATCTTCAATTAAAGCTGCGTTACAATCACAGAAGAAATCTGATTAGAAATCCGAGAAGATAATTTAAAAAATAAGGATGCAGTTTTTGAGGTTGGAATAAAATATAAAATATTCTGATACGATTAAAATTCTTCAAAATACATGAATTATAATATATTATAATAGATAACAATCAAACACTTCAAGAAGTCCAGTCCCTGTTCCAAATGAATCTTCAGATCTTAAACTTTCAATATTTCCGGTTTATCAATTATACAAAATCATATAGAAATTAATCAAATCTGAATGTTTACATAGACATGATTAAAATTTTCAGATAAACATCAGCACATATTCATACTGAAGGGAAAATCTGTCTTCACAAAATTAAGAACTAGGTCTCCGAAAAGAACAACAATTTGTGTAGATCTTAGGAGTTAAACTGTACTCGCATTCAAACATACCTGAAGGAATATTACTTCCATATTTTAAAATGCAAACATATTCATATGCTTACCTGCAAAATTACACTTCGAATGAGTGCATTAACACTGGGAGTAAAAATTTGCGAAGTGCTCTGGAAATACCATAGGACGATACCGCCTTTGCTAAATATTGTGAAAAGGTCGAGCATTTTTGCAGAGTGAAAAAGAACACAATATTATTAAACGAATTAGGAACCTAACCTAGAGCCTGTGACAGCAGTCCTAGTCTCGTGCGTTGTACACGTCAGAATACCGGAAGCACACGCGACCGCCATCTCATGCTCATGCCCACCAACTCAACAAAAACTTGGAACATATTCAAATTCAAAAAACGAGGTAAAAACCACAAACCTAGCAAAATTGAATTCTGTCAACTAATATTATTGCGAGCCCACTATAGTAAATATCAAATGTTGTATATAGACAAGACCACAGTTTTCATAAAAACTCGGGAGATTACCGTGAATCTTCACCTCGAAATTTGATTCTCGGGAGAATCTAAGGTTATGAAATAGGAATTTGTATCTCTTGGGTTTTTGTGTCACTCACGTCACACGTGACGTTAGTAGTGAGTCAGTCATGTCAGCAATGATCATGTGTGCTTGTGCTGGCAAGTAGATAGGAGATGAGAGTAATAGAGTATTGTCAGTTCATTCAAGTCAGTTGTGGGTACAGGAATAGTGCAAGTCTGGTGTAAGTTCGTGTAACGTGGCTACTTTATTGATAATTGGTATACTGCTGGCCCTGCTGGCTGTTCGACGTGAGTAACTGAAATATGAAAGTTGATATAATGGTTAAAACCGTCTGATGAAACGAATTTAACGTCAGTTCGTTAAACGAGTAACGACTGACTTAGTTTCTCCCTCCCTCTTTCGTTTCTACACCATTGCCGACCGTTGTCGCGTCGGCGCTCTTTATACCATTTACGTTGTTCTGCTTCCAGTAATAGTCCAGTTCTCCGAGAATTTAGATTGGATATCCCCGTTGCGCACCGTTGCGGATTCGGCGAAAACCGGTCTGGTAGGTGCCAATGTTTTGAGTAAACGCCGGTGATAAACAACAGCATCTTCTGCTAGCTTCAGCTATCCGGTAGCCAAGAATAGCCCATTGTTTTCATCACTTGAGCCACATTGAACTTTATTATATTTCACCTTCGCATTTTTCTAGTAAAGTGGGAGAGGAACAATTCGCGCGTAAAGAGGTGAGTCATCTCAATATTCCTCTGTATCGTAATTTAATTTTATACAATAGCCTACTATGAGTCATTTGTGTCCAGTAATATTTTCTTCATCTTCTTTTGCTTTCTATTCTAAGCTTCCAATTCGAAGCATGCTGTTTGCAACATTATATACCCTGCCTGTCGTACAATTAGTAATACGTGTCCGCACATCCGAAAATTTCTGTCAAATCTATGCACAATTCTACGATTATTTCTTTCTATATTTTTTCTACATGTATTTTCTATTTGTCCGAGGCAACTTCCATTGCAATAGCAGGTGAATCAATTTGAATAATAAAGTATTTCAAATACGCGAAGGGTGCACTTTCACGTTGCGCCAAGGGCGGCGAAGTCTCTAGAACCGGCCCTGGTATTTTATAATCACTTTACATGTAGAACAGTTTCCAAACTTTTGAATTTCGATTTTGCTATTCATTCTTTTCCATTGTCTGGTGTTACGTTTCTTAAATGATTTTTTCAAATCAGTTAATAATTTATAAAAGTACTTGAAGGTCAAGAGTTATTTGATAAACTTTTAGTTTACAGCTAACGATTTGCAGTATATTCATTGTTAGATAATTATATATAGTAGACTACTATCTTTATCATACCACATCAATTAAGGAGTATATAAAATATGATTCATATATTTCAATCGAATCTGATTTTTGGCATTAGATCACAACTTTTAAAAATAAGGGATAAAGTTCCGAAAAGCGCTTACCTCCGATTTCTTCAAAACTCTGTATACCGACGTATTTTGACGCGCTGATCACGAATATGATAGTGAAAATAGGCGCGAATTTGATTTTCAT
>WSXT02144504.1:0-10405 GCA_011762715.2 Neuroterus valhalla
TACAAATGCGATTATATGCAGTTTATTAATTATTATATACATACAGAAATATTATATTAAAAGCTGAAACAGAAAAATATGATGCTGGAAAAGCTGGTGGGAATCGAACACGGGTCTCCTACGCGGCAGCACAACTATGTTCTATCCTGCTAAATTAGATTATGCGATTTAGAAATTTTTCATCGCTCCTATAAAGTAAATGCAAGCCTAAAATTTAGTTTCAATGAAGACATCAACTAGTAGTCCACTGTGATGGCATTTCTAGCATTCTGAAAAAAATTTTCAATGTAATCAAACATACTAACATAGAGATTAAAAAATAATTTATTGCAAAATGTGTAAAATTTGTTTTTCAAATGTAATACTTAAACATATTTTAGTGATTGATAAATTAAGAGAGTTTCAATAAAGCGAAGTAGACATCATTAAAAATATTAAACAAAGTTTGGAATTTGATCGAAATAACTTAGGATTTTCCACATCAATGTATTAAAAGATTCGAACTGCAATTAGCGTTGATCGGCTCACATCGTGTACGCTTGGCTGCACTCGGTTCAACGCTAAGCTCACTTATTAAGTCACTTACCAATATCCGACAGATCGAAATTTCGGAATTCCGAAATCCAAGTTCGCTAAATCCATTGTTGATTGCCAAGAAGATTTTATAGAAGTTGTCAGAGCGTCTTCACCGAGAGGTTACATTTTAGCTGTATCCAGCATAGATCCGGCGACTAATGTTCGAAATGTTTCGTGGGCCGAGTGGGATTTTTTTTTGAAACAATTTTTCAAACCAGTTCCATCAGTAACAAAATGATGATGGTATGATCACAGCTCAGATTTTTTGAAAATCGCCTCAATTAGTTGTCTAAAATAAAACTTCGATGAAAACAACAAATGTTACTCCTCTACGAAAGATTGAATCGCAAGGTTTTTCACTCCAAAGATCATGGTATCTTCATGAAGAAGTTCCTCCTCTTTGCAATGGAGGAGCAAGTAAGTATCTATTCGCTCCCAGCCTTTTACACCTAAACCCAAAAATATGAAAAATAAGGAGAATTGATGCACAAAAAATTGTTACAACATTTTCAAAGCGTACTAGCAAAAATAACTACTAGTCATCGTAAAATTACTAGAAAAAATACTAAGAAATATGAACTAAAATTAGAATTTTAATAGTTCCTAATCGTCTGCAAATAAATCTCCACAAAAACCTATCCGAAGATTTTCATTATTTCAGAATCCGAAATAAATTCACTTTTATTTTTTGATTGTTTCTTATATTGTGATTGTATTGAATAAATGCACCAGTGTACCAGTGTACCAGTACATCTATTGCGGATAAGATACTAGAAAAGGAAAATTAAATATTATTTAATTATAAACTCGTTGGCTCCCTTGGCCCATTTTGGCTGAAGAAAAACGAACGAGATGCAAGGAATGAGAGATCATAGACGCGGCTCACGGACAGGATATGCATGAGACGCGGAGATGTGGTGGTAAGTAGTGGGAGGTGTTTCACAGGATCTCGAGCTGTCGAGCGGTAGCCCGATTCGTCGGCTACCTTACGACTCAATTATTGGCAATTTTAACGCTTGGATTTTTTCTCGATTGTTTTGTCGAAAAGAGCATCTCAAAAACTATCTAAAAGTGTGAAAACTTCGATTTCGATTTTCCAAAAGTAAGTCCACTTTCTTCGGCGCACGTTACATATGTATAATAATAAAACATTGATTGAATAAACAACACAGGGTCCTCCTGAGAACAACTGTCATCCAGGAAGATGGCCTAAGCTACTTTCCAGCAAGTGCCATGACATTAATCTAAAAAACAAGTATGGCTTTGAGGTTACTAACCAGTGAAGGCGTCACCTCTCATTTTGCTCGATTTCCTTGCCTCTCCATCGGAGTTGGTAATACATGATTGGGATTAGTCAGGAAATAGTAGACACTCCTTGTTCTCAACAATGGACTATACCCCTCCCCCCTACCGAACTTTCGACAGGGCAGGGTCGTGACAAACGCGCTAAGAGAGACAAAGATGAAATATGTCATAGGTGCTCAGAGAGTCTAAGGCACACCCTGTACCTATCACTGGAAACCTCTTGACCTAATATGCTTCTACGGTATGCTAAGGTATAAATTACATTGTTCTGACGCGCGAAAATGTAACTCTCCGTTCCTGAATTGAGTCCAGATGGTTTGAGGAAAACAAACGTTGACTTATGTGAGCGGGTGTAAAAAGAGTGTTCAGGAGGTTTGTGAGTGAGGGGGTGAATGGTGTATCAAAGGGGAGGGTTGGAGTATGGATATTTTTCACGATTGGGACAGATTAGTGGAATCGAAATACGGCATTTAGTTTGTAGTGACGGCACAGTCTGTGGCGCAGGTACGTGGGTTGGGCGCTAGAGACGCTAGAGACGGTGGGATCAAAGGCGGGAAGAGTACAATCTGATTGATGCGTGACGTGGGAAGTGACAGCAAGGAAGAAAGGGACTCCGAAGGTGAGGTTTTTGAAACGCCAAAAGGAGAGAAAAAAAGAAAGGAAGACGAGCGGGAATATAGGAAATGATTAGAAAGGGAGAAGTCAAGAGCAAAAAGTTAAGGATCTATCGAAAGTTTCATTGAATGGAAAAGAGGGAAAAGCAGCAGTGAGGAAGAAGAAGTAGCAGTAACCCTCAGAACCCCGAAACTGATTAGGACACCAACGGGGAATGAAAGTAGTGCTAGTGAGAGGACTGTAGATAGCAGAGATGAGGCAGGAGGGGCATCGAAAAACCTAAGTTTCGGAGAAACGCGTGGAATGATGGTAGAGGTAATAGAAATGCAGGAAAAGAGACAGAAGGAAACGGGGGAAGAGATAAAACAAGAGATAAGACAGAAAATGGCGGAACTTAGGAGGGAAATGGAAAAATGGGAAAAAGTGAGGGAAAACTTGGAGAAGAGGTTGCAGAGCCTAGAATAAAAACTACAGAAGCAGGAGAATAGAAGATGATTGGACACGGGAACAAAGGAATATGTAGTACAAGTTAAGGAAAGTAGCGTGAAAAAGAGAAGAGGAACGGAAACGAAACGTAGGTTAAGTGTGGGAAAATACAGATACAAGGTATTTGGTGGGATTGGAATAAAGAGGCAGAACAGTGAGTAAAAAATGCGGCGTCGGGGGACTGGTAGAGCGAGGAAAGGAAGAGGGGGGAATAAGAAATAGTAGTGGGCAAAAACAAAAATGGGAGGAAGAGGGGGATGAATGGAAAATATGTTACTGGAATGTAGCAGAATTGGAGAGAAAAGGTAGTGAATTTATGACAAATTTGAAACAGTGGAAGGTGGTAGTGATTATGGAAACGTGGCTAGGTGAAAAAAAATGGAAAAGAGTAAGAGGAAGATTACCAAAAGGATACAGTTGGCAGATTCAAAATGCGAAGAGGAGGAACAGAAAAGGCAGAGCAATGGGAGGAATGGTGATCGGAATGAGGCAGGAATATCTAGAAGGGAAGGATAGGAGAGTAATGAAGGAGGAAATTTATGAATTGTTGGTAGAAGAGATGAAAATGGGAGGAGAGAGATAGAAGATAGTGGGAGTGTGTGTGAACGGAGATATGCAGGAGAAATCTAAGGAGATGAAATGGCTGATGGAAAAAAATGAAGATGGGACTAAGCTTGTAATAGAAGGAGATTATCATGCAAGAATAGAGGATAAAGGAGCAAGGGAATAGGGAGAAGAGCGAAGAAGAAAATCAAAAGACAAGGTAATAAATGGGGAAGGGAAGAAATTGTTAAAGTGCTTAGAGGAGATGGGATGGTTCATCATAAACAGAAATATAGAGGGGGAAGAGGAAGGTGAATATACACGTTTGGAAGGTGAAAAGGGAACGGTAATTGGATACGTGATAGTAGATGACGAGGTAACAGAGAAGTTCAAGAAACTAGAGGTAGGAGATTTTATAGATTCTGATCACTTTCCATCAATTCTAACGTTAGGAGGGGATAAGAGCATCAAAGATAAGGATAAAAATGAAACCAAGGTAAAAAGAACAGGAGGAGGGGATCGGCCAATAGAAGGGAAAGAGCAATTAAAAGAGAAGCTAAAGGATATAAAAATGGGAGAAGGAAATTTTAATGAAGATATAGAAAAAATGATAGGAGAAATAAAAAGAATGTGAAAGGAAACAAGTAAGAAAGAAGTTAGTGGGGAGAGAACAGGAATGAATGGGATGAGGAATGTAGAGAGAAAAAGAAAGAAGTGAGAAAGGAACTAAGGAGATGGAGGAATGGAAAAAGTAGTGGTGATGAATATAGAAGAAAAAAGACAGAATATACTGAGATGTGTGACGAGAGAAAAGAGGAGGAAAATAAGAGGTTTGAAGAAGAGGCGGGAAGGCTAGAACAGAAGAAGAGGTCTGGAAAGGAGTAAAAAAATAGAGGAAAAGGAGGAAGAGGGTGAACCAGGATATAGAGATGGTACAATGGAAAAAATATTTCATGGATTTGCTAGGAGGGGTAGAGAATTATTAGGTTTCTCTGGGTTGTATTATAAAAAGGACTACATTTTGTTAGATATGTATAAACTAGGTTTATTTACTGCAATCCATTTTCATCTACTCTAAGAGCGTAAGCGCGACAGACTGAGTCAGCGTGGACTTGTCAAAAAGGGGCCTCGAACTAGCCAGTGCTGTATCAACACACAACAGTGCCCTCGGTCGGTACCGCTGAAGAAGTCGAAGTCCCACCACTCCCTCCCTCCTTCAGCGATCCGCCCGAATTAAGTACTGACAAACAAAAAATTTTACTCCATTAAAACAAAAAAATTTAGCCACTTGTCTTGGCTAATCATGATTGAGAGTCCAACCTCCCATCCTGTGTCACGCTCTCCAAGTTCTTTGGTTACTTTTATATCTTCTTAGGGTTTGTAAAAAGAAAAGGTTATTATTTTAGATAGTAACGTTCGATTCCGTTAGTTCTTATTATTCCCTTCTGAGCTTAACATCTTATCTCTAAGGTATTTGTGGGCTTCTAATGGCAGCGGTTTAGTCATAATGTCGGCTATGTTTTCTTTGGTAGGAATCCATCTAACAATGACTCTACCTGACTCTACGCAACTCTTAACATAATCACCATGTGTATCGGCCATGTACTTTTTATACCCTGTCTCCTGTCTATTCTCTAAGTGCCTTTTGATATAATCTATTGGGTCATAAAAATCCTTTAGTTTGTGATTTCCTTCTTTCTGAGTAAAATCTCCTGCTGACTTATTATCGCACCAGATTCGGACGGGATATAAGGTCCTTCCTAGGATGTCCCTCATTGCCTTGTCTAGAGAAATCAGTTCTTGACACGCCTCACTCATTGCCAAGTATCCGGCTTGACAGTCTGAAAGCGTGACATAACATTGTTTGTGACTCCTCCAAGCCACCGGATCCCCAAATAATTTAATTATGTATCCGCTGGTCAAAGTAGAGTCCTCCCAATCCTTAAAACTAGCGTCTTTAAAACTAGCGTTTTAAATGCGGTACAACTTGTTGAGCATATATATCCATCTAAGAATGTAGTTTTAACATCTGATTGACTCACTTCCAGGTCATATTTGTTTATGATTGCCAGTACTGATCTAACGACTCATAATCTAAAAACCGGAGCGTATGTTTCTTTTAGCTCGTAGGTCTTTTCATCTTGAAATTCTCTAATCACTAACCTAGCTTTGGATTTGTATGTGCCATCTTCACTCTTTTTTCTTTTGAATATCCATAAGTGTTTTAAGTTCCTCTCTAATAGCTTCTTTCCACTCCAATTTGTGTTCTGTTTTGATTGATTCTTCATAATTTGCTGGATCTTTATTTATGATTGCTAACAGTGAATATCTAAGCTCGTCTTCTTCTTAATCCCTTTTTATTGACATTTCTTCGGACTCACTTCTAAACTGGACGTTTCCTGCGTCTGATCCTTTAGCTGTAAATAACGCTCGACTCGTGTAATTTACTATGGGTTTCCCTGTTTGTTTTACTATTCTGACATACGTGTCTGACTCTAAGTCGTAACTCTAAGAATTTTTTCCTGATCCAGGATGCCACAGAATGTACCCTGTCAGAGTGTAGCCTACCAATATTGTTTTAATAGCTTTTTCCGAAAATTTTGTTTCTGTTCAAGGTACCTTCGCGTAATCTACACATCCAAAGTTTGTCAAAGTGAATATTTTCATTTGGTGCGAATTCCTCAATAGGAACCTCGTAATCTATTGACCTATGAGGGGTTCGATTGTAAGCGTGGATAGCTTCTTCTACTGCTAGCTCCCACATACTCTTAGGTAGTCCCGAATCGAACATATATGCCCTGACCTTTTCTTGCAGTGTTCTATTAAAACGTTGCGCGGTGCCATTATTTTCGGGTGAGTACGGGGGTGAAAATTCACTTTCTATTCCTTCTCTTTCTAGTATTTCTAAGAACTCAGCTCCCGTGAATTCCGTCCCCTGATCTGACGTCATGTAACACTCCTTCTCACTCTTCTCTAACATGTTTCGCGCTGATGCCATGAATCTCTTAAGATATTCCCCAGATTCGTCTTTAGTTTTCATCGTATATGCTCTAGCTAATCTTGTTTAATCATCTATAAACACGGTTATGAACCTTTTTGCTCCTGGGTGTGATGTCGGTTTGATGGGGCCCATTGTATCTGTGTGAATTATTTGGAGGGGCCTAACCGCTCTAGCTCTTTTGTCTTTGAATGGCAATCTTTCCATTTTTGCCATTATACATATTTCACATCCTAAAATTGACTCGTCACATTCTACATCTTTAAGTTTTTTTTCTAATTTTTGTAATCTTTTTAGGTAATTTAATGACGCATGACCTAACCGTACATGCCATAACATGGCCTCGCTTTCATTAGATATTCTTTCTGTCATTGTTTCTAGTTGTCTTGTCGTGCCTATGTCTCTAATTGAGTAAATTGAATTTTCTTCGTCTAATTCTATTATTTTTCTACTCAGAATTTTTTCTCTAAAATCTTCGTGTTCACTTTTGTTTTGCACTTCTACTTCTACTTTTTCTTCAGGTTCTACTTCAATGCCCCTCCCGAACACAGACTGTATACTGTCTAATTTACCTTCTATGCTTTCAGGGTTTGACTATTCTTGGTTTTGATTGATAGTCTGTGTTTGTTCGGCGAGATTCTCTAAACTCACTATCCTAGCTCCACATTCATAATTTGTGTATTCTAATCCTTTGTCTATATCTTCAGTTTTTCTCACTATCACAGTTACTGTCCAATTAGGTTTTTGATATATACCTTCTAGAATTATCTCTCCTGTTTCTTTGTCAAAAATTTTTAGTGTTCGATCATCTAGGTATATACCTAACCCTGTATTAGCAAACCTTCTAAGAGAAATCAAATTCTCTGATATGTCACTTTCCGCTATTACATTAGCCAATTTGATTATTTTGTCTTTATTATTATTATTGGGTTGGAGATACAGATCTTCCCTTCCATCTATTCTAATATCCACGCTTCTATTTTTGTTTGCACTCTTTACTATCTCCCCTGGGCATTTCATAAACCGGCTGAGAACTAAATTTTTATTTATTATGTGATCCTTAGTTCCTGAGTCTACAAAAAACCTTATTTCTTTTAAATTCTTATCTGTTTGCAATCTCAGAGCTACATTACCTTTTTGTTGATTTTTGTCATCTGAATTTCAAGTTTCCATGCTCCTCGTATAATTATTTCGGTATTGGCCTCTGTGCTCTCTAAATGTATTTCTACCTCATTTTTTTACCTCTAATATTCTTATTACTGTTGTTTTAAGCTCCCTCCCATTCTTTAAAATCTTGCTTTCCCTTGTTCAATAGTTTATTTATATTGCGGGCATACCTTCCACCGCGCCCACGACCTCTTCCTCTAAGTGTTTGCCTGGACCTCGCGATGTTGGGGCAGTCATCCCTCTTGTGGCACATTACCTTTTGGCTGTAGTAACAGAACCATAGCCCGAACTCCACAAGAGGGCACCCGGTTGATCAGTGTCGGGCCTTGTTACACCGGAAGAATCGCCCATCACTTCCGGTGTTTTTCTTAACGTCCTTTTGCGCCAGATTTACTTTCGTTTCCTCTAATCTCTACTTGTCTTCTAAGTTCTCTGCTTCTAACTGTGATAAAAAGGATTTCATTCCATCTAAATTCATCTCTCCATGGTCTGAGCGCAGCTCAGGTACCTATCCCGAAACTGCTTGATAAAAGGCTGATCGCTTTTCTTGATCTGTCAATGTCACGGTCTCATCACAATTTCCATATTGTCTTATCATCGAATCGAATCTTTCGCAAAAGTCATGTTCTTTCTCTCTGAGTTTTAACTTAAGTTGATAGAGCCGTGTCCTCACATAAAAGTGAGTGAGATTGACTTCACTCCTCGTATATTCTTTTAATTTATCTAGTATAATTTTGGGCTCCTCCAAATAGAATATTTGTTTGTGATAATCTTCGTCTAAAGGATTTATGATTATGTCTTTAACTAATCCCTTTCTCTTATTTACTGTATCTGCATCTAACCTCATCACTTTGGGTGCTGAACTTTCAATTACATCTAAATGATCACTCGCCATCAGTTCTGAGTGTAAGTGGTCTAACCATAAATTCAAATTAGCTTTGCTTGTCGACTTGATCCCTTTTAACATTTATTTTTATCATGTTCTTCTCTACTCCTTACTGTTTCTTCAAGTTGTTAACATTATTTCTCAATTCATTGTTCGTAACTATACTGTTATCTGAACTTCGCGGCGACATATTGTTTACAATATCTGTCCCTATATTAGGGGAGGGAGCATTTCTAACATCTACATGAGGTATTTCTGTTCGGCATACCGCTGCCACTCTAAGTTTAATGTTTTCTGCTTCCAAATTGGCACTTGCCATGTATCTAAGCGTCTTAAGTAAAGCATTCGCCGCCTCTAAAATCTCTAGGACTGCTTTCGTTGCTCTTTTTAGATCTTTGCTCCCGAACTTTTCTGGTTCGGGAGACGTCTTCGAGGCTGTCTTCTTGGTTTCCTAGGTTTGTGTGGCTGTAAACATTACTCTAATTATCTCCCTAACATCTATACTTATCTTTCCGATCCTGCATCTAGGCTTCTATTTTGTTTACAATAATCTAACTTCTAACTTACCGGATTCGGTGTCGTCTTCACTTCTTACTGTCTCCATTGCCACAGTGTCATCCGAGGATGTATCCTCCAGATTTATACCACTTTCCAGAAAGTCCACCTCCTCCAGCCACGTTCTTTCTGCCATCGTTCTTCTACCGGGTTTATGGTCATATGTTTTAGCATTTGCTTCTCTCATATGTAAATATACAATACACATACATGCCATTTTTTTATTTATTAAAATTTTGAGTCTTTAATTGATACTCTAACATTGCCCTAGTATTTTTAAGCCAACTCGGCCGCATAGCAAACCGAAATCACCTGAAGTGAACGGCCGACCCCGCAAGACCCCCCTGCACCAGCGCATGCACCCATTTTTCCATGCGAATCTCCAAGCACAGCTGATAAGATTGCTTTTTGGGCCAGGGCGATCGCGCGCGGGCGTTGCACCGGAGGTACGCTTGGTATAACCACCCTAGCCTAGTGCAGGATTTTACCGCACAGCAAGTTTCATCCCGCACCAAGCACCGGAGAGATTTTTCCAAAAAAAACTTTGTGTGCAGCAGATGCGTGTCCAGGGATCCCAACCTATTGGATTTCTCTGGGTTGTATTATAAAAAGAACTACACTTTGTTAGATACGTATAAACTTGGTTTATTCACTGCAATTCATATTCATCTACTCTAAGAGCGTAAGCGCGACAGACTAAGTCGGCGTAGACTTGTCGAAAAAGGGCTTCGAACTAGCCAGTGCTGTATCCTCGGTCGGCTCCGCTGAAGGAGTCTAAGTCCCAACAAGAATAAAGTAGGGAAGGGTGTAAGGGTAGGAAGGGAAAAAGACGAGGAAGAGGACATAACAGGAGAAGAAATAATCAATGTGTTAGGAGTAATGAAGTAGGGGGAAGATCCGGGTCTGGATGAGATTCCAAATGAAGTGTGGAAAAATGGGGAAATTAACCAAAAGATTGGGCGTGGATAGTGTGCAATAGGGTACGGAGAGGAGAGATTTGGCCAGAGATATGGAAAGAAGGAGTAGTGGTACTGATATTGAAAAGAGGCAACGCAGAGGAGGTTAAGGATAATAGGGGAGTGACGCTTATGCCAACCTTGTACAAGTTGTATGTGACGGTATTATCGGAGAGATTAAAGAAAGAAGTGGATGAAAAAGAGATAGTGTCACTAAATCAGACGGGGTTCAGGAAAAGAATGGGGGTAATCGACAACATATGCGTTGTAAATTATATGATCTCTCTCTCTCTCTCTCTCTCTCTCTCTCTCTATATA
>WSXT02144515.1:0-10405 GCA_011762715.2 Neuroterus valhalla
ATGGTGGGGACTCGTGACTCCCCACCTTGAGTCAACTTAACTGAATGTTTACGTTTTCGCGCGGTCAACTTAAGTGATAGTCCACTGTATTGTCAATACTTTTTTGCAGTTTTATAATATGTATTTGTGTACTTTCATAGTAACAGGAGAACCTCTTTATGCACACATTCACTCAAAAATAATAAGAGCGAATATAAGAATATGGAGAGATGTTGAAATCCAAGTTTTTTCACGTCCATGAATAATAATTATTAATTTTTTCGATTACTGGAAAAATTGATTTTTATAAAAATTGACAATTAGAAATGGAAGACATCCATCGTCATTCAAAATATCTCAATAATTCTCTCATTAAGATAAAAAACAGAGTAAGCAACCCAATTCCAGAAAATAATTTCAGAGACATTGTTGAACAACTGAACAAACATAGAACCGAAATTAATATTAAAAATAACAAAATGAAAACCGATCCTTGGCTGATCAATCTGTCTAAAGTTACAATTCCTGATTCAGTTGTTGATACTCTTAGACTAGGTAAAAAATTTAGCAACAGTTTTCTTACGAATAAGCAGATCGAGGTTTTTGAAATTGTTAAACACATGGAAGCAAATTCACATAAGATACCTGACGAGTCACACTAATAATTAAGATACAAAATACTATCAGTAACATCAAATTATGTCAAGAAACCTTAAAAAAATAACTGATATTGATCGGACAATAGCAAAAGGTATAAAAGATACAAAAGTTTTTATAGAAAACCATCAAGAATTACTGATCACCCGTGCCGGTAAAGGCCATGTCACAGTAGTGATGAGAATTCAAGAGTATAAAGAGAAAATAAAATTGTTACCTAATGATAAAAGAACCTATGAGAAACTAGACAAAAATCCCTTGAAAGCTCTTAAAAGAGATACATTTAGATTAACTAACGAGTAGAGGATTAAAGGTTATCTAGGTAACAAAATCAACAGAAAAGATTTGTTTACCGAAAATACCAATATTGCCAGGCTTCATGGATTACCCAAAATTCACAAAATGATATATCCCTTGAGACCAGTTGTATCGTCCATTAATACTCCTACATATTTTTTGGCCAAAACTTTAAACAATATAGTGTCAGCTGTACTACCTAAACCTGAATCCTCCATCAAAAATGCAATACATTTTAAAGAAATTATAAGAAATGATAACATTTTTATTAACGTCCCGCTGGAATTGGTACACAAAGGTATTAAAAACAGATGGGACATTATCAAAACGAGAACACAAATTCCGTTGGATGAATTCAAAAAGGGTATTAAATTTTTAATGGAGTCAACCTTTTTTAAGTTCGATGACTGTTTCTACAAACATACGTTTGGAACACCTATGGGCTCTTCGATTTCAGGCGCGTTAGCAGATATGGTTATGCAAGATTTAGAAATTGATGTTCTTTGTAATCTTAAATACAAAATACCAGTTTATAATCGGTATGTAGATGACACGATTTTAATCATCCCAACCGATAAAATTCATGAAACGATTCCAAAATTCAACTTGTACCACCCTAGACTCCAATTCACACATGATAATGAAAAGAGCAATACCATTAGTTCTTTGAATGTTGAGATCATCAGAGATGAGAACGGTAACTTAAAGACTAATTGGTATCAAAAAAATACAGACTCAGGCAGACTCTTAAATTTCTTTTCAAACCACTCATTACAACATAAAGTCGGAATAATAAAAAACATAGTAGATTCTGCAATTACTCTATCTGACAAGACATTTCATACCACGAATTTGAATATAGTACGAGAACTCATTTATTAAAACAGTTATCCGAATGAACTTGTTGAGAAACATATCAAAAAAAGATTAAAAGAAATAAAATTTAAACAGAACAATGTCCAAACCGCTTAAAATATCAATGACCCTCTGACAATAATTGAAAGAAGGAAAATCATTTCAATCAATTTTAATGGTGACATTTCTGAATATATGAAACGCTTACTCAATAACTATAATATACAAACTGTCTTCCGTGTTGACTTCAAACTTGACAAATATATTACCCTTGGTAAAGACCGTTTGGAAACTTTAGATCAATGCAATGTTGTATACAGGTTGAAGTGTAATTGTGGTAAAACATACGTTGGACAAGCAAAAAGACCCTTAAGAATACGAAGAGAAGAACATCGTTATAATATAAGACTCAAACCAAACTACCGTGGACTCATCAACAAACACTTGATTGAATTCCATAATGAAGACGTTTCTTTTATTGATTGAGACAATATTGAAATTCTTCATCAGGAACCAAATTATTACAAGAGATGTTTTGCAGAAATGGTACATATCAAGAAAGAAGGTGGAAAAAGTTTGAATGAGATCACTGACCTTGAACACTACAACCCAGCATACAGCATGATCTTAGATTTCTCCACTTGAAATATTTTTGATTATTTTAGAAAAATGATGAAACCAAAAATAATTCCAAATTCATGATTTGATTGCAAAAAAAAACGATATCCTTCCTTTTCCTACATTTGCGCCTATAGAACGCCTATCGTTGTAGCATTTTTGTGAATCCTTATGATAGACTACAAGTTTAGTGTATAAAAATGCATCCTAGAATCCTTCGCATTATTCTGTGCACCGAAAATCACCGAGAGATTAGGTTTACTGACTTACGCTCCGGTCATCATTATAAAATCTATTTAGTTTTTCACGTTCTTAACCCAACAATAATGTTTACAATTAGTTTACACAAGTGTTTGAAACATAATTTTAATTAAATGACAATATTAAAATATAACCATAAGTCTGATGAACTAATTGACCTCTCCAGACTGATAACACAAGAAAATTGACCGAACACCATGGTAAGAAACCACTTCCATGAAATATTATTATACTATTTCTCCTTCTTCAATTCAGAAAGAAGTATATGTATCTTTTGCTTCCTTCGCTTCGTTCCTATAGAATAACCTGCAGAGGATAACAGTACGTTACCGAAACGTCGCAACATTGTAAACATCACAAATAAAAGTCTGGATGTGCCAATTGAGATTGAGGAGGAACTTATTTACATAAATATTTCCACTAATCGAAAAAAAAGCAAATATAAAAGCGCAATCCTCATCAGAGGGATTAAACAGTTTTTTAATTGGAAAAACAATCTTGAAGGTCTGGCAAGCAATATCTTCCTGGAACTCTTTGAAATGTTGCAATAACAAAGAAATCTGGCATTTTTGCACCAATTTCAAATTAGCTACATACGAAAATATTTCTTAATATCGCTTTTGAAGAATTTCGTAAATGTGTTGAAAATTTTTTTCGGATTTCCATCCATTCATTGCCATTATTTACTTACAGCGTGAAAAGATGAGTATTCTAACTTCACTGTACAGAAGGTGGACGCTTTAGGCATATGAGGCATTGAAAGCATTCCAATCTGATAATTATTCTTTTCGATGATTTACTGGGAGAAATTTAGAGAAAAATCCCTCTTCACTCACTTTGCAATTAATACCCAGAATATCTCTCCAGAAATATCATTTTGGCCATTAGAGCTTTATCGTCAAGAAATAGTATTGAAAGTGTAATTTTAAGATTCGAAGAAGTTTGGAAGCTGAAAAAAAAACAAATAAAACTTACAGGAACACTCCCTACCCGAAAGGAGAAATTTCGGCGGGTAGCATTTACATGATTGAAAATTCGAATAAATAGGGTGACAAGAGTAAAGGAACCAATAACTGAGAGGAGACTATTGGTCAAGGAAACAGTATATTATCCTTTAACTGGCACTTGAATATGTTCGTATTCCATGGGAAATATGGAACGAGTCTCAGTTCAGCTACTAAATAATAAAATTGAGCCAAAAAAATAGAAAATAGAATGGTTAAAATAGAAAGCATTCTTTTTTAAATCCTCTCGGGAACAGGATCCTGATCAGTTATTGGTTTCGTTTCTCTATAATTTCATCAAGTTTGTTTTGATTATTTATTTTGAATAATATGAAATGAGCGATGCCACAGTTTTGTTAGGGACTTTAAATATCATAACACCTATTTGTAGTTTTTCCCACCACCTTCGATTCTGGAAATGTTTGGGTCCCTTCTGCCTGCATTGCCTCAGTTTCTTATTACTTTATTGTGCAGTATTTACCTGCCCAATCTGAATGATAAGAATGTGCTTTATTATTTAATATAGTGCGAGAACAAATATATGCAAAACCTCCCCCAAAAATTAATTTAAAATACATTAAGAATTTCCTTAAAAAAAAAAAAAAAAAAAAAAAAAAAAAAAAAAAAAAAAAAAGGGCTGCCAGTTTATGGAACCAGGCATGGTCGCCAAAATGACCAAACTTCAGGAAACTAGTGACCTCTTCAGAGTTACTTAACCAATAATAACTCGTTTTGTTCCGGCTTCATTTGTTTCTAGCTTTTTCGTTTTGTACCCCTCCTCACATGACGGATGTTTTGTGGTGACTGACGTTATTGATTGATATACCACTGTATGACGAATTAGCCCTATGTTTAGACATGACTTTAATTACGGAACATTTGTCGCTTGAAGTAAGTGTTTGGGTGGATAGATTACACAATGAATAATACAAACTATCATATAGCCTCGGATGACAGGACTGCTGCTTTCATTAACGGACCTTGTGCCCCCGGAAAAGTTTAAGGTGGTGAACGGAGACTGGATGTGTGAAGTGTCAGAGGTTTAAATAATCTAAAGTAAAATGAGTTGCGGGATACTATGCGCACCAGAAAGCTAGATATTTTGTGTGTACTGGAAACGAAAAAAAAGAGATTTGAGATTATTAAGGTGGAGAATGGTCTCGAACTCTGGTCAGGAGTAGACGTGGAATAACACGCTAGCCAAGGTATTGGTCTAATTATGAATGAGAGAGCAAAAGAACATGTCAAAATGTATGAGTGTGTATCTCCTAGATTATTGTGGGTAAGAATGAAAGTGGGAATCAATCAGAACAGAGTTTATTGAAGAGTGCTATGCTCCTGTTGATGGTGACAGCAAAGAGGCAAAAGATCCTTTCTGGGACTCGTTGAATGATGTAATAGAAACATGTCATTTAGACGGAATAATAATATTACAAGGAGACATGAAAGGTTGGGTTGCTGTACAACGCGAGGGTACTGACAGAGTTATTGGTCAGTTCGGTAACCCAAAAACAAATGGCAATGCGAATAAGTTGATCGGTTTATGCTTGGAAAAGAGTTTGTTTATTACAAACACTTGGTTCAGGCACAAAATGGTGCACATGTATACTTGGTGCAGAGGCGGAAGCCATAGTATGATCGACTTTGTTGTAGCGGATGAAAGGCTGAGAGGGCTTGTAAAAGATACAAGGGTTATCAGAGGTTCTGAATGCGAATTGGATCACTATCTTATAGTTTCGGAAATGACCCTAGGCCAGGGATGGGGAAAAGAAAAATTACTAAAAAATCGAAACTGACGATAGTCAGAATAGAGGATTTGCAAAAACCAGAAGGACAAATAGTATATCGTGAAAAGCTGGATAAATATTTAGGGCATCACAAAGATGATTGGAAGACAGAATTCGACAACAAAAATGTCGAGCGTGCATGGATAATACTGCGGAATGGAATCTTTGAGAGTGCTTCGGAAGTTCGTGGTACAACGACTGTAGGAAAAAAGTCCTGTGATGTGTGGTGGAATGATGAAATACGCGTCGCAGTCAATGAGAAAAAAAATGCATACTCAAGAATGTTAAATACTAGAGGTCTTAGCGACAGGGTTATAAACGATTATAGGGATAAAAAAAGGAATGCAAATATACTAGTAAAAGAAAGCAAGTATAAAATCAGAATGGAAGAAGATAGGAAAATGCAAAATGATTTTGAGGGAAATAAGAAGCTATTTTAGAAATGGGTTGAGAAGACTAGAAAAGGAAATACTAGCACTGACGGAGTCAGAATTAAGAATGCTGACAGTGAAATGATATGGGATCCGGACAACGTGAAAGATTGTATGCGGATTGTATGCGGATACGTTAGATATTTCCGATGTAGGCCGTGGAAGCAGAATTGTAATCGATTACATTATTTCAGTAATTAAAAAAACTTAAGAATGGTAAGGCTGGCGGTGCAGATGGTATTACCTCTAAAATGCTCAAGTTCGGTGGCGTATATTTGTTGGCGTGGCTGTGTGAATTTTTGAATATGTGTGCTGTGAATAGCGAAGTTCCAAAATAATTGGAGAAAGGCGATTATTGTCCCAATCTACAAGGGAAAGGGTGATACAGTTGACTGTAATAATTATAGAGCGATTAGCCTTCTAAGTACTGTAGGAAAATTATTTACGAAAACACTTATTAATAAAGTCATGGGAGTAACAAGGGAAATGATCTGGGAAGTTCAATGTTGATTTATTCAAGGGGGATCATGTGCGAATCAGATATTTAGCTTTAGACAGATCACAGAAAAAAAGCCTAAGAGTAAATAAAAAGGTTTTCTGTGCATTTGTTGATCTGGAAAAAGCTTTCGATGAGGTAAATAGAGCTAAACTTTGGAAGGTCTTGAAAGAATATGGAGTGAATGGTCGGCTTCTGAGAGCAATGCAAGCAATATATAATGTTGGTATGATATTAGGCAGGGCGTTAGGCAAGGATGCTATATGTCCTCTTGTATGTTTAATATATACAAGGACAAATGTCTGAGAATAGCTTTATTTGACGAGGAAGGTGTTGATCGTGGGACAGTGAAAGTTCGTGGCCTTGTGTTTGCAGATGACAAGATCGTTACGGCAGAATCAGCCGAGGATTTGCAGAGAATGTTGAGCAGACTGGAAACCAGCATGAAGAGCATGTGACTTTTTATTAACGTCAACAAAACAAAAATCATGGTGTTTGAATGTGAGGATGCAAAAACACATTGCAATATTACCCTACATGGAGAAAGGATGGAACAAGTTGATCATCTCGTGTATCTTGGAAGTTTATTCACTTCCGACGGGAAGATAGATGCAGAGATTTCCAGACGTATAGATTTTGGTAGAAAGATAGTCGGCAGTGTACAGAGTATTACTAAAAGTAAGAAAGTAACACATGAAGCTAAAAATGCGATATATAATTGTGTGCTAACACGAACTGTCATGTGCGGTAGCGAGACCGTGACGTATCAAGAAAAGGACAAGAGTAAACTCAACGCGATCATGATGCAATTTCGGTGTAATATGTGCGGTAAAACTCTAATGGCTAAAGTGAGTAATGAGTGGGTTCTCAAAGAATGTGGTGTAGAAGAAACGCTGTTTGAAATGAGTGGAAGAATTTTGCTGAGATAGTTCGGTCAGGTTGAGAGAATAGATGAGGAACGATTAACAAAGCAATTGTATCTAGGTAGGGTGAATGGTAGCGTACCCAGAGGCAGACCAAAAAAGGAATAAATAGAATATGTGAACGAGACCCTCAAGAGGAGAAATATGAAGAGCCGTAGAAATACAAGAGCCTGTATGAAAAGATTCATGGATGTGGAAGAAGCAAGAGATGTATGCCAGGATAGGGAATTTTGGAGAACAATTATATAAGAAAGAGTGTGAAGCCTGACATAAACGATTTTGGATACTAATTTGCCCGTGTAAGGATATCGCTTAGTGTAATATTTTAATGGCTTCGCGAAACTCTTTGTACGGAGTGTATAGTTATTATGCTTAACAATCCAATTAAAACCTCCGTTTAGTAAAAATCCCGCATCTTCATTAAAAATGAAAGCAGCTTCTTTCTGTTCACAAAAAGACGACTGACTACCTCTTCTGCTACGATTGCCGCATATATACCGACTGTTTTTGCCTTGCACAAAAATTGATTTCCAACCACAAAATGTATTTTGTCAACAAAGTGGTTGAATTTTAAACTATAAAAATAATCATTCCTACCCAAAAAGTGGAATATGAAAGTTTTTGGCTTCAAAAGTTGATTGTTGAACGAACATAAGTGTTTTCGACTTGATGAATCTTCGGATAAGACAAAAATGTATTCAACTTGAATGGTTAACCGTAAAAAAAAATTCCTAAACAAGAGAATTCACTATCGATCAAAAAGATAATTTCCGTCCAAAATGTCCATTTTTTAATAAAATATGTGAATTCTCAACGACTTTATTGGATTTTTTATTCAATAACAAATTTCTATCTAAATTGTCAAATTTTCAAATAGAAAAGATCAATTTTCGACTGAACATGAAATAATTGAATTTTCAGGTCAAATGAATTTTGGTGGAAAATTGATCTTTCCTTTTTCAAAATTCGACGATTCGGTGAAAATTGGTCTTTTTGAATTCAAAATTCAATTGTTTCGTTGAAAATTCTAATTTCAACCAATTTGTTGGAAAATTGTATTTTTTGGTTAAAAATTAATTTTACGTGGAAAATTGAACTATTCTAGTTAAAGGTTCATCACTTCAGTTTAAAACTAGTCTTTCTGTTTTAAAGTTCAACTGCTTCAGTTAACCATTTATATAGTTTCATTTATTCCTTCATCATTTTAAAAATTGTAATAATTTATTTGGAAGTTATCTTTTTGTTTGGTGAAAGTTATTTTTTTCTGTTATAAGCAATTTTTTTTACTGAAATCTAAACTTATCCTGATTGAGATTCCATAGTTTAAGTTAAAATTCTATTCGTTTAGTTAAACATCCATTATTTTTAATTTCAAATATGAGCATTCAAATTTTTCTTGCCAATTCATCTTTTTCAGAAAAACCTAATTTATCTGTAGGAAAACTCCACTCTCACAGTTAAAGATTCTTTTTTTTTTAGTAGAAAACACTTATGCTTGGTTTGAAATTGTTTTTTCACACTAAAAATGTTACTGTTCCATTTTTGGTTGAAAATGATAACTTTTTTACTTCGAAATTCAACTTCTTTGTAAAAACATTACTTTTTACTTAGAGAATTTTTATTTCTATTATAGAATTCATCTTCTTGTTTTGGAATGTGAATTTCTATTCAAAAATTGATTATAATAATGACAAAAGTTGTTTCATAGAACTATAATGTGTAATATTCTTGCTCTTTAGATGGAAATGAATGATTCCACAGGAAAAAAAGTTTTCCGAAGTATAGATATGCCGAATAAGTAAACTTGTTGATGATCTACAGGGTAGGGGAGAGTAGGGCTACACATTGCTCGAGGGAGAGCAGTAGAAGAGGAGGCAGGTGTGTAACTTGTGCAGTGGAAGGAACGTAGGCTCCTGGCACTCAGGTAATTTATCGCAGTCATTAGCTTTGGCCTAGATCTTTCTCGAGCAGGTTGGGAGCGACTTGTATACTGCCTGGTCGATAGCTGATGTCGAGCTGCGGAAAAGGTAGTAGCATGGAGGGGGAAGGCACCGACTGCTGCTTCCCCTTGACCACTTCGCAACTCGACCTAAGCCCTTTTCCCATCTGAAAAAAGTAATGTAGAATTATGTTTAGAATCACGCAATAATTGATGTTTAGAACCTGATGGGATCTTTACGATTTTGCTTGCATTGAGTCCGACCGTCGCCGCGCCGTGGAGCTGACCCTCTAGTTTAATTTGGAGAATGAGTCAGAAGCGAACGAGCTAATCCACCCTTCAGGAAGAGTTCTTGATAGTGACATATATAAAGCCATGGATATTCAAAGGTTATTGATTCAGAAAACGCTTTTTTAAAAATTACATAATATAATTCTCTTATTCGCAATGAAGATAAATACCAAAATTGAAAGCATTCAATGACGCTTATACTTTCTAAATCCTAGGAAAATAATTCATAATGTGATTGCAGTCTCATATACAGGGTGCCTTTTTTATTTTGAGTCATGAAGAATATTATTTCAGTGGCAACTGTGCCTTTCGGAAATGAAATGATTTTTTAACTGATATTTTTCTCGTTAGATATGTACTTCGATGTGTCAAGATAATAGAGACGACTCCACTGATACAGGAACTTTTTTTTCTGGAAAATGTCGCTTACCTATGTTTTTCCGTTGTAGAATAGATCAATAAATTTAGCAGTATTTTTTTCTCCGTGCAAAAGGAATATACATTTTTTCCTCTAATAGCAAGAGTCAACCATACTCAAGAATCACAGGCCGAATTTCCATATGGGAATCAGGATATTATTGAGATCAAATGTAAGCTTCGTGACACTTGTTTTATCATTTTGAAAAACGAATGTCATCTTAAATCGCATTACCAAGGAAGTGCAAACAGAGAGAATAATCAATATTATGTGACATTGCATTTTTGTGGCAAGTCACAAGTCTGTAATTTCAGAATTAAGGTGATTTAAAATTTTCTTTGAAAATCAATAAATTATAAAATAAGTAATTAGTTCAATTTATTTGACTGGCTCCAGAAGTTGCGCGGTTTTCCAAGACTGGATTGTATTTAGTTTAGTCCCTTTAAAAT
>WSXT02144526.1:0-10404 GCA_011762715.2 Neuroterus valhalla
ATTGACAGAGTTGTGGCATTTTCAAAATTCAAAAATATAAAAGAAAATGAGAATTTTTAGCCAAATAAAGCAAGATTGAAAAAAAAAGTAAGAAGTAAAAAATGTTTCTTCATGAGAGCCCTACAAAATGATGAATACAACTTTTTGAATTTTCTGAAAAAATCGGAAATTCCCATTTTGATCGCACAAAAAAAAAAGAAAAATAATCTGTGAACTCGATAACTTTCGAAAGAATTTTCATATCCGATCGTGCCTTGGCGCCCATTTTGAGGGACGAAAAATACAAATCGGGTTCCTTAACCATCTGTTTTGGATCAAAAATAGAAGAGGGCGAGCATTTTGAACATTTTTTCTAAGATTCGAAAATTGCAAGTACTGTTCCTTAAGGCCAGTAGAGCCTTAAGTAAACTAAATATGAAAAAAATGTCATCAAAAATATTCGAAAAATCAATAATCTTCATAGAAGTAGAGGTTTTCAGCAGTTTTGCAAAATTTTCAACTCTGTGTATGCATTACATGCATTATAAACTGAATCAATAACGTATGAAGCCGAGCGCGTAGCGCGAGGTTAATACTTTATCGAGCGCGAAGCGCGAGATTCGGATGACGCGCGCCCCAGGCGCGCTCAAACTTGCGAGCGAAGCGAGCCGCGCGCGAAACGCGCTATGAGAATGTGCCCGCGCAGCGGGCAGATTTTCTTTCATTATTTTTTGTGCGATCGAAATGGGAATTTTCGATTTTTTTTGAAAACTCGAAAAGTTTCATTCCAGATCTTGTAGGGCTCCCGAAAAGAAACATTTTTGCTCTCCGACTTCCGATTTTTGAATCTTGGAAAAGGAGGCCAAAAAAATTTTTTAATGCTCCCCCCTCTCTCATTTTTTATCAAAAAAAGCTGGTTAACGAACTCGTTTTGTATTATTGGTCCCTCAAAATGGGTGCCAAAGCACGATCGAATATGATCTTTCTTTCAAAAGTAATCGAGTTCACAGATTATTTCGAATTTTTTTTGTAAAATCAAAATGGGAATTATGGATTTTTTTAGTAAACTCGGAAAGTTATAAAGATCATCCTGAAGTCTCCCAAAATGGAACCATTTTTTCTTCAAATTTTTTCCATATTCTGTGTTGCTTTTCTTCAAAGTTCCAATATTCGTTTATACTTTTGAATTCTGAAAATGCAACAACTCTGACTTTTGTTTCTATCAAAGAAAATCATGAGGATAAACTGTTTCACTTTTTACCTACTAGAAGGAATTGTACTTTCCATTTGCTGAGTCTTGTCAAAAAAGTCCAAAATTTTTTTCAAAATTCCCCCCCCCCCCCCTCTTTTATATTTGATCCGAAATAGCTCATCAACGACCTTAACTTGTCTTTTTGGTCCCTCAAAATGGGTGCCAAAGCACGATCAAATATGATCATTCTTTCGAAAGTTATTAGGTTAACAGATTATTTTTCATAATTTTTTGTGCGATCGAAATTGGAGTTCTCGATTTTTTCAGAAAACTCGAAAAGTTTTATTCCAGATTTTGTAGGGCTTCCTTAAAGAAACCTTTTTTTCTCTTTGACTTTTTTTCAACCTTGCGTTATTTGGCAAAAAATTCTCATTCTCGTTAATATTTTTGAATTTTGAAAATACCACAACTCTGACAATTTTGTTTTTATCAAAAAAAAAAGCATGAGGATGAAGTGTTTCACTTTTCACCTACTACAAGAAACCGTACTTACAATTTTTGAGTCTTGGAAGAAAAAGTGCAGAACAATTTTCAAAATCCCCCCCCCCTCTCTTCTATTTTTGATCCGAAATAGCTCTTCAACGACCTCGACTTGTCTTTTGGTCCCCCAAAATGGGTAACAAAGCACGATCGAACATGATAATTCTTCCGAAAGTTTTCAAGTTCACAGATTATTTTTCATTATTTTTTGTGCGATCGAAGTTGGAATTTTCGATTCGAGAAAAATCAAAAAGTTGTATTCACGTTCTTGTAGGGCTCCCAAAAAGAAACATTTTTTTCTTCAAACTTTTTACCAAATCTTGCGTTCTTCAGCTAAAAATTCTCATTTTCTTTCATTTTTTAGAATTTTGAAAATACCACAACTCTGCTAATTTTGTTTTTATCAAAAAAAAATCATGAGGATAAATTGTTTTACTTTTTATTTGCTACAAGAAATTGTACTTTTAATTTTTGAGCCTCGGAGAAAAAAGTCCAAAAAAATATCTGGTTAACGAACTTGGCATGTCTTCTTTGTCCCTCAAAACGTGTGCCAAAGGGCAATCCAATCCGATCATTTTTTCGAAAGTTATCGATTACACAGATTACAGACTACAGACAGACACCTTTATAAAAACTATATTTTCTGACTCAGGGGGTCTCAAAACGTGAAGATTCCATCAAAACCGGACCCGACCCGGCTGATTCAGGTTTTTCGAAACTTTGACTATCTTCTATTAAAGGCAACGTAACCACACGATCAGAATTTTCTAGGACCAAATTTCTTTTCTGTGCTTGACCTTAGAAAATATTAATTTGATACAACTTATAGTAATAAATATTCCAGAAAATACTAATCATTGAATTATTTATCCTACTTGCAGGGAACTCATCAAACTCTCATGTTCGCAAGAAACGTATGTACGATCCCTCGTATTACGGAAATGCTGGTATACAACACCAATATATCGGACAAGGACACCAATACATTCCTTTATATAGTGGTAAAGTCCAGATTGTAAAATTTCTGGACAATAACGTAGAAGTTGGTGCAGGTGTTATAGTCTCGCATGAACATATTTTAATTCCTACATTCTTTACTATGCATCCGCCTGGAGAGAAGCACATATACTCAGTCCAATCAGGTTTACCACTTCTGGAGAATGTAGAAAATCACATGTGCAAAAGAAAAAGGAGCAAAGGAGAACTTTTCATGTTTCAGATTGATCCATCTATCAATTTAGTCGGTCCATCAGTTAATCGACAGGTAGAACTGAGTGATCATTTCATACAACGAGGCACGCCACTTCCTGTTCTTTCTTGGGACGCCAATGGTAATCCTCAAAAATATGATGATATAATGGAATCAGAACTGCACTCGTGTGCAGCTTATTACGCCGAGATTCCGTATGTGATTACAGAAAATAATATATGCACCATTCAATCAACAGGAATATATCAGTTGACGTATAGGCATGTCGGTTCTGCCTTACTTGCAGGTGATATTCTTGTAGGTGTTCTCGTCCGTGCTGGAATCACTACCAGTTTCTTTACTCCTGATGTTTTTGCACGCGTGAATGGTAATATTTACAATACGTGGATCGGGGGAAACACTGCTGAAGCCCGTCAGCAATCTCATATTCCGCGTCCATATGATCAGGGACGTCAACCACATCAGAGGCGATCATCCAGTCAGGGGCAATCATCCATTCGGGGGCAATCATCCAGTCATGGGCAATCATCTCATTATGAACAATCATCCCATCACGAGGAACAATTCGATCACGAGCAATTATCAAGTCAGAGACTATCTCATCTCCAGGTGAGGACAACACAGGAAGACACACCCAGCACGGGAACACCTAGTACGCGATCACTGAGTATGCGAACACCTAGTACGCGAACCACTGTTCCGCGAACACCCTCTTTCCTGAGCGCTTTTACACCGAAAATATTCAAATTCGGCAGGAAAAAAAATCAACCGGAATAAAAGTGAGGTAGGAGAAAGATTTTTGATAAAGCAAAGCGTGAAAAAACATTTACTGAACCACGCATGTTAAACTGTCCTTTTTCCTGAGGTAGCAACTAGTATTGATTTTTTAGGCTGTGACAGTTACTTCAAGAGGAACAATATCGGACTGTAACCAGCGTTAGCCTGAGCGAAAATTTAACTATAAAACAATTAAACGCAGGTATAAATTTTGTTGTAAGTCAAATAAGAGAGATAAGCCTAATCTAAGAAGTGTGATTCATATATCTCTGGGACTTAGGGTACGAAGAGTTGTGTTGCTTCTTCTGGTTTCTTGCGCTTCACATTCTGCACCCTACATCGTCGACACATTGTACTTTACATCAGAAGGTAGTGTTTGTAGAGTGCAGCATTTACTCTATCAATAAGATGTTTGCTTAGTAGGTGAATGCTACCTCAAAATCAATATTGAGGGCGTCTTATAAGCTATGCGCTTTGTTTCAAAAGGAAGAAGCAGAGGTTCAACCTAGTCCCTCACAATGGCCAAAAACCACAGCAAAAATACATGAAATCAGGGGAAATGAGCCACGTTGTTTATGTAAGCCTTTTTACGCAAATGGCAATAGAATAAATTAATAAAATGTTATAACAGAATTTTCACAATGGTATGAAAATTTATACCCTCGACGAAACTTTTGTTTTACCCTTAATCTATTGTATAAGCGTTTAGTCAATCGCCATACGTAAGTTCAGTCCTAAAATATATTTTTTCATGCCATGCCTATCAATGAGTTAGCAGTTGATACTTTTGATGTTCAAGTTCGTTTTAAAGAACCGTTTTGCATTCTCCCGAACTTTGCCTTATTGCTTATCTAGAACTGAGTAGTAATTCCACTGAAGTGGTGCTTTCCAGCATACACATTTTCGGCTTAGTATCTTCTATAAAAATTTGCAACATGCACTAACGAATATTTAACACGTAGAGCGCGTGAGAAGACTGCCAGTCACCACTAAACGCGTTCAGCGAGCCCCACTACGTCGAATCCAAAGCAACGTGCATAGAGACAGCCAATAAGAGAGGCAAGTGGTCCCCGCCGCTGGGTCTCCCACGCCCAGCCAGCGCTAGCCGAGGTGGGGAGAAGCCCGTATAAGCTCGCGCAAGAGAAAGGAAAGACAGGTCTTCGCCGGCTTACCGGCTGAACCATCCTCTAACCTTTTGGAGTGCCAAAACCTCTTCCTAATAATCTCAACCATCCTCCAACTTATTGGAGTGTTTCAAACCTACTCTAGGGAATTTCCTGAGTATCCACCAGTTCTCTGGTAGGCCTCAACTTTGCCTTCTGTAAGAGAAGTCGTTAGATCAGGACTAATTAATTCCTATTTTTTTAGCAAGCGCATCGGTAAGGAGAAATTTGTCTCCCTTTTCCTCGATGACGCGTCAAGCCGTCCGGGATTCGTGGACAATATCTGGCACACATTTTGAATTAACTCTAACATTCATTATCCTTCCTTTTTTCCGTTTTAGTGAATCGGTATGCTCGCGTCCGGTCAGAAATCGCCAAAAAGCGTAGGAGTCGTCTCCAAAAGATTCGGCAGTTAGTTGCTCAGGGAAAAATCACGACGGATCTCGCAAAAAGACTTTGCCAAGAAGCTGAGGGCGCTGCCCAACAATGGGACAGTGTGCGACTCGATAAAGAGAACATCCATCATCCGACTCTAGTATCCCAACTCTCTCCGCGCTCAATAGCTCAGCTTGAAAGAGCTACCGCGTCTCCCAAATTAACAAGTTGGGATTCGGTTGAATTGAGAATATTTTTTCAACAAACAGCTTAAATGTTTCAGAGTTACCTGAAACTTAATGTTTACCAGGCGGCCAAATCTTGGCTGAAGAATGCTCCGTGGCGGAAGCAAGAAGACGGTACTTATGAGAACCGTCAAAAGAACAAACGAAGATTTGAGAAAACATTTTCGTTTAACTTATAAGGTTGAATAATTAAAATTTCTCCTGTATGAAATTGAACAAAACATCCAATGAAAATTCTGGACTTTTCTAGTTAATGATTTTTGTGATCTATGAGATCGGCTAGCAGGTAGTACTCACATTCGAGAGAACCAGTGTGGAATCCTCTTTGGGATCCGATATGGGTTCTCATGCAACTGCAGCACTTTTTAGAGACTTCGATACGGTTGATAATTCGATGTCGATGCGATAACAAATTCGACGTCGTTACGACGTCTTCTACTTCCCTTTCCTCTTTTTCGTTTGTCTGAGCCCTGGAATGACTCTTCAGAAAACTCTCTCTACTCCTCACTTCTTATCTTATCACTTATTCCCTCTCTACGCTTTCTAACCCTATTAATTATCTTCCACTCGTCTTCCTTGGTCTTAACACTTTTGAACTGCATTTCTTGATCTTTCTCTCCCCCTTGCTATTTCCTTTTACACATCATCCTAAACTCTTTCCTCATTTCTAACTCTCTTTTAACTCTTCTCTTCATCATTTGTTCTGGTTATTCTGGAAGGTAAAACTACGAAGTCCTCCGAGACAGCGACCCTACCCATTTTGACCTCCCTATCTTGTTCTGGTGTACTGCCCTCCCAACAAGGCATCTTGGGGCTTTGCAGTTCGGGAAAAATTTCCTCTCTTGGCGAAATATGTTCAGCAATTATATAGCTTTTTGGCTGATCCGCAGTCCTCCTTCTTCTTTTGCATAAGATATTCTTTCTTTTTTCCAATTGAGTTTGCATTCCGAAAACCACAAGAAGCTGTAGAATGACAGTCCAGCTCTACAGATTTTCTCTTGTAGGGCTCAGGCTTCATTATTGGAAGGTCGCTCAGGATCCTGAAACACTATTCTATACCCTGGTTTGATTCAGCCCTTGGCGCTACAGTTTACGCTTGAGCTTAGTGAGCTGTTGAAGGAAAATGTGTCAGGAAACCTGTGTCAGGAAATTTAAATTCCTCAGTATGAAAAATAATCCAGCTCACGGGTCTCAAAGACAAGGAGGCAAATCCTCATGGACTTATAATGATTCTTCTCTCAAGAGATTTTTATACAAGATTGAGAAGTGATTCTCTTTTATTCGCTTCCAGAGAAGAATGGCTAGGACATTAATGGACGCTTTCAAAACCATAACACGTTACCTTCATCATCATTTCTAACAACAAGTTGCTTATAATATTCTCATCCAAATTTAAATCACAAAAAATATTATATGTGACGCGATCTGAAGAAAGACCCGTAAGCGGCCAAACGTAATTTTAGAGGAGAAGCAGCAGAAGTGGCGACGGGCCGATAGGATTCTCACGAACGACAATGTTTAAACGATTGTACTGGATGAACTTTATTATGGATGGATTTTTTTTTAACTTTACCACCTCAAAGAGCAAGTCCGAATATACGTATAACATTTAAAATCAGAGAATTGATTTTTAGCCGCTATGGGGTCTTTCTTCAGATCGCGTCACATATGCTAGTTCTAGATACTTCTTAAAGTAGATTTATTGTGTGGAAGATTAAGATTTACATGTGGTTTATCCGTTCTACTCGAAAATACCGAGTTATTGGGCGCCGGGAACCTACTGGAATATCATCTACTTCTTCTTCAGTCAATAGTGTAACTTTTCTGCTGTCTGTGTTGATTTTCGCTCGTTTTGTTTTAAGCTTATCTTTTATATACAATCCAGCAAGAAAATTTATGTTCTCCAATATCGCAAAGACGTCACCATCAGGTGTTGATAGAACAAATTGTTCCTGAGTTGACATAGGTGCAAAGCGTTTTGGTCCTACTAGCATTTTTATTGATTTATCGTCAGGAAAAGTGTATTTTCGAAGTTCAAATATCAGATGCGGTTTTATACGAGAAATAATCCGAATAAATCTAAATTCTTCAAGTTCATATCCAAATCCATCAGGAGATGGAAGCTTCAAGGGAGGATTCATGGGAGAAGGAAACCATGTAGGAGGGCGCATGTCGAGAGAAGTTCTGAGTGTTGGCTCCCTGGCAATAGGAGACCTGGACCTGGCTCGAAGTGAAGGCTTGGCAGGATGGGGAAGACAGATTCTAGAATCAGGTCTGGCAGGCGAAAGAGATCTGTCTCGATAACAAGGTTTATCAGATCCAGAAAAATAGGCAGGTCTAGAACGATAATCTCTAGGAATAGGTTCACCATTGGGTAAACAATCGAACTGCGAACCCAATCCTGCAGGGTGAAAAAGAGGATCATTATTAGTACTTTTTACAACAAACGTTAGGAAACAGTGTTTTTTTACAACGACTTGGTAGAAAAGTCGATTTGAGAGAAAAGAGGAAACAAAGAGTGATCAAGGAAAAAACTGTACACTGCAATCATTTGTGCGTGAAAGAAAATTTCCGAATGCACAGGTTGATTGATCTTGTTATTCGAAAATCTTATTTTACGAATGATTAATGAATTAACCCATTCTTTCGCACAAAAGAAAGAGAAGTATCAACCGCTGCTGACTACTGTCAACTGCCGTCAATTGCTGTCGACTGCCTTCAATTGCTGTCAACTACTGCCAACTGGTGTCAACTGCTGCCAACTGCCGAGTCAACTTCCAGAAAAATAAGTAATTATAAGAATACACACCTAAAGTTAGTTAAAACAATATAAGTATGAATCCTCTTTGTGGACTAAGGAAGGCAACGGAAATCGAATCTAGTTAATTATATTTCCGATGGGATAAAGCATATTGGTTTACGTTAAGATTAGTATTGCACTACGGACATTTTATTGTCAATAGCATAATTTGGTACTTTGGTATGGTTGACAAGTTTGTAGCTACTGATCAGCAAATATCAAGGTGATGAAAACACTATAAATCGCGACACAAAGCACCCGTCACCTTAAACAAAATAACTATTAATCAGAAAACTGTCGTTTAAAATATATAGGGAAAAACTGGCTGGTCATAACTCCCAAGACTCAGACAGTGGCGAAAAGGCTGCCAACCCTCTTGCGTACTATGGGTGTTGAAGTATCAGTGCTAGTGAGGGAAAACGAAAATAGAACTCGAGAAATAACATTGTTAGGAGAGCCAGTCTGCTAGTCATTTTGTGAAAAAATATCGAATCTGTCAGCTTCAGAAAACAACAAGGATTAAGTGACAAGTAGAAGCTATTATTCCAAACATGCCAATCAATCCTTACGACGAAGTAGCTATGAATATATTTGGACCATTACCAATAACTAGTATGCACAACGAATACATATTGAGCATTCAACATCAGTTAACCAAATATCTGATGCTAATACCCTTACAAACAGCCACATCTGGCTCTTTAAGAGAAGGGCTGTTTGACCACTTCATACACTTATTTGGAGCACCTAAGACAATCCTCACTGATGAAGAATCATTCCACAAAAAACTTTCTTAACGAACCCTACTTTGTAAAACTCAGAAGCCTCTAAGCTTTTATTAGCTTTCAATTGATTGCACCTCTTTTTTTGAGCGTAGAGGTTCATCTTTGACTTCAGCTAGTTTATTGATATAACAGACCCCGAAATCACCGGACAAACCTGAAAAGTTTTTACTTGTACATTTTAAATTAGATAAAAAACACAATATTCGAACCAAGCTCATATACGCAATGTGATGGACACTACACGCTTCGTTTCCTTCAAATCATTCTGACATTTTGGGATGACGTCACAAGTACCATACTCTGAGGTTGGATTGACGCGTGACGACAGAAGTGAGAATTTTTCATCATCATCTTATATGTACTTCGAAGACCATGGCGTACGTTCGAAGGAGCACCTTCCACAAGTCAAAAATAATCAGGTGTGGCATATTCCTGCGAAAATTTCACTTCGCGTATAGCTTGATAATGCTCCTATTTCAGGCGAACGTCCGAAGAAGGTGAGCCGGTTACGCCAAGACCCTATCCACTGTAGAAGTTCACCGCATCAACCCAAATGGGAGGGAGAGAAGGCTATTCCCGACATCCTCTGTCTCTGTCACCTTACGTTCCGCCACGCACCTCCACCGCCCTATTCCGGAAAGGCGACTGGGCCTTGCTCCTAACTTATGGTAACCATGGCGGCAACCTGGTCCGAGAACTCCTCCACCAACCAGCAAGCGGCACAGGAGAAATTTCTAGCCCATCACCGTAAGCCCCAGGGATGGCTAGTCACACCATGATCACCTGCTATCATTTACCAAAATTATCTTCTTCTTATCCCGAACTAGCAACATATTATATATAGTGGGATGAGAAAAGAATTCACATTTCCTCACGTCGATTTTATGATTAACAGGACTTTCTTTTTATTTGCCGCACGAAAATAATGACGTCGTTTCCGACAGTCAATTTCCAGCGGAAATTACAGGAGGACTGGTGAGTTCCCATTGGCCAGCCCGGCGGTACCTCAAACGTGGTGAGTTTTGATTGGCTCAGCAGGATAAGCGACGCAGCAACCCTGGATACTTCTCGTTCCGAGACTCGTTCTGTCACATTGTAAACCAAGACGGTACACATTCTGTAATTGTTGATTAGGCAGGAAATACTAAAACGAGCGATTTTCCAATAGGAGGGGACTAAGAAAGGTTAGTTCGTTTGATTCTTGGCAAGGTGTTCTGGCTTAGGAATAATTTAAAATTGTATTAAAATCAAGATAACTACTATAGGGCTAAAAAGACCATCCAAAAGCAAACCTTGGTTTGACGAAGAGTGCGAACTTTGGTTTGAGGAGCGGTCAAA